>SCDZ01000481.1:0-76517 GCA_004143845.1 Drosophila lacertosa | reverse complement strand
TGACCCCCTCAGAAAAACTTTTAAAGTGGATTTTTATACTAATATTGATACCAGCTATCGATTAAAAATAAAATTGGACGATTCTAAATTTTTCAAAATTTTTTTTTTTTAAATTTCACCAGGGGGGAGTACAGTGTTTTTTTCCGAAAGAAGTCGAAAAAATTAAAAACAAAAATATGAAGAATCTTTAAATGTAGAATTAGGGAAGGCGACAAACGATGATCATAATGGTCTGCATCATGAAAATTGGTTCAGTTTTCGCAAAGTTATTGGAGTTTGAAGTCCGGGAGGAGTACTTTATATGGATTTAGGAACTTAACATTTTAAATTTTTTTCCCAACTTCGGCAGCATTTTCGACAGAAAATTAGGCTCCATAAGAAATACATTTTATATAGCTTTTTATACTAATCTCTTGACTGTTATCAAAATAGATTCCTGTTTTTTGTTGACAAGAGCTGCAAATATAAATAAATTTTATAAATAACTCATGATTATTTATAAATAAATTGAGTATATAAAAATATGCTAAAATTTATGCGTTAGTTCTCTTATTGCTTGAGACTTTTAGTGTACTAAAAAGTTAATTTTCTTTTCGCATCACATTAAATAGAAAATAAAGTTTTTCGTAATAGAATTTGGCATTTAAATTTAACTGCCAAATCGAATTGAACGTTGCGCAATAAACATTTTCCGATTCACCGTTCACCTTTCACTTTTATAGTGCGTACGCAGCTCTATAAATTTTCACTGCTTAAGTTTTATTTATTTTCTCGCTTATCAAATTCGATTTGCGATAACATTGAACACGACGATTGACCGACTTAGGCCCCGCCCCCGCCTCCGCCTCCGTCCACGTTCCCAGCCCTTTAGACCAACCCCTCAAAGAACATCATCATTTCACTTGGCGCTTGTAACGACTGCAACTTTTTAAGTGCTCGCTGCTGCTTTTGCTGCTGTTGCTGCTCGTTGTCCTTGTTGTTGGCAGTGCAACGTCCTGCGTCCGGACGGCTCTCACGCATTTTTATGACCATGGCAAATACTTTTGCAAATTCAGCTGCTGCACTGCCGATATCTTTGCCAGTGCGAATGTTTCCTTAGCATTTGGCATTTGAAAGTTTTCCTTTAGCTTAGCGCTGGGTGTGGGAACTTGGATCTGGGTTTGGCTTTCGATTTGTGTTTGTGCAGTGCGTAAATTGAGTCATTGCCAGTTGGTTCAGTTAAGTTTTGATTGAACATTTAAAGGATGCCGCGATTGAGTTTCGCACGCTGTGCAATTGAGGACGTGGCTGCCACAACGTATCCATGGCAATTTCCTTGATGTTGCCAGGCGTTGGCCAACATCTTTGCTGGCGCCTTGTAAGCAGCTTACATTTGAGTAAAAGAGCAAAGGGATGGAGGGCAAAAGGATGGGAGGGGTTCTCAACAATTTCAACATCCGGCTTCCGCTGCAATGTAATGGAAACCGAGCTGAGAACGTGCCACGCTGTGCGGCAACATAACAGTTGGCAAATGGCAACAAGACGCAACCAACTGCAGGCAAAAGTGTCGCAAGCGGAAATCTAAGCAGAAATGAAAGTGACACATGGCCAAGGACTGCTGCTGAATGGTGGTGGTGAGTGGTGTGTGGTGCGTGGTGCGTGGTACCTCAGCAGGATATCGACTCTTGCTGCCGCGAAAAAAAAGGCTGGCTTAGAATTCAGGTGGAAAAATGCCAGGGCATAAATCAAATCAGGCAACGACAACGACAACGATGCGCGTTGCCATAGGCACCACCATCAGCCTTCATTAGTGTTAAACGGCTACCAGAATGTGGTTGCACACACACACACACACATACACATACATACATACACACATACATAGTGAATAAAAAGAATTAAAAAAAAAAACACATACACAAGCAGCTTACTCGCTCGCTCGCTCGCATGCATATATTCAACATAATTGCCGAGCCACCGTGCCGCATATCATTGTGGCTTTTGATTAATTGCCCGCTGCGGCAAATGTGGCAATTATTTTAATTTTTTTCCTTCGCTCGCGCACAATTTAAGATAAGCCAAAAATTTAGCCGCATTAAACATTTATGCGGCATTACTCCCGCTTCCACATCAGATTTTGGCCATAGTTCGCATATATGAACCGGCCATATTTCATGGACTGATTTTCATAAAGCGCACATTAAGGCGCTGATTATTGCATTTAGTTGTGGGGCCAATTGTGCGCCGCCTGATTTATGCAAGTGCGTCGGTGGAACGGTGCGTATGCTTGATATCTGGCTCGTTTATTTCTGCCGCCGACGTAATTTGCAACTCAAACTTAAATCTCAAATCTCGCCAACTTTTCTGACTTGCCAATTTGATTGCCCAAACCGACAGCGCAGACTCCACCCTGCCCCATCTCTGGTGCCGCCTGCAGCTGCAGCTGCAAATGCAAGCGCCAAACTTCTTAAGCAAAAAACAAAATAAAAAGTTAGATGGAATAAAATCTGACTGATGGAATACAATATGCCCTTTAAGTAAGCATACAAAAAGTTCTTCAGCTATTTATGAATATTTGTCAGCACTTAAATTTTCTATTCTATTCTAAATGAAGATTAGATTAAATTTCCTTTTTTTCTACTATTAAATTGAGCACAGCTGCATATAGAAAACATGATCCTTACAGCATAAACAGGACCACAATTGAAAGTACTATTAAAACCGGTCAAGTGTGCAATATGAACCAATATTACAATATTAACTTAACAAGTCAAACAAAAGCTCGTTTTGTCCTTCCTGGAATTATCAAACTCATCAAGATTTATATCAAATGCTTATCAGAAATATGCATGCCCCATGGAAATGGGAAAATCAGTTCGTCTATCTTCGCGCTTAACCAAAACTTTTGCCAAACCCCATCTGGCAAGTTTTGCTCCTTTTTTTGCCTGTTTGTTTGCTGGTGGCGTACAGGGTATTGAAAAAGTTTGAAGCGGTTCGCTTTTATTTCTTGGCTAGCTTGGAACTTGACGCGGGCGTGTCTGTCAATTGGACAACTGGGCGAGTCGGCAAGTCAAATGGAAAGTTTTTCGTCAACATTACGCAAATTAGTTTGCTAGCCGAGCAGCAAATGCAGGCGTACCCCTAATGACATTTATACCAGTGCCCAAGTTTTCAGAGCCACCAAACTGGCTAAGCTGCAAGTGAAAGAGAAACTATTAAAGCTGTTGGATAAAAATATTTTCTTGGAGCCAGAGCACATTGATATGCATTAATGGCGCCTGGAAAATGTATATACCTGGAAAAATCATAAAATCAAATATGCATTGAATTACATTGTGTACCCGGGGACAATTATATTATCCCTTTTTATTTTGTAGCACAAGAAAAAAACTTAACTCAATTTGCTGCCCATAAATTTGCTACCACAAGCTGTCCCCCCAAACCCATCCCCATCCCCATTTCCAACCCAGTCTAAAACCAAAGCGGCCGCATTTTTCACTCGACATTTTGTTGCTGCTGTTGTTCAATTTTACTTGGCTCTCGTTTATGCGCAAAAGTGCGTGTAATTCAATTTTTCATGCGCCGCCAGGCGCCATTGTGGGCCAGTCCGAGGAGGGGGGGCGGCCACTGCGCTTGGTTACCTTTTCTGAGAGGAGCCTGCTTGTTGGGCGCCTGCAAAAGAAGCTCGGTGGCGGGGCGGGGTGTTGAAGTGTAGCATTAAGACAAAGGACTACGTCAAATATGCGTCAAAGGCATATTTGGCACGCAATTTTCGATGGCATGTCCTTATTGATGAGCGATCCCTTTTTCAGTTATCCGTTAACCGTTAACGGTTATCAATATTTGATGGCGGCAACCTTTTAAAACTTTGCCTCTTGTTCAACATTAAATTCGTTAAGCTCCCTTTTTATATTTATTATAGATGTGCATAATAATACACCCAAAGGGCAGCCGATAAAAAAAAACGCGCCACGTGCCAAATTGCATTTGCAAAAGTAGCTGAATGTGTGCGAGTGAGATAGTTAGAGATAAGCTCAACGTTCAAGATCGCGATTGGCGGTACGTCTGCGCTTGGTTGCCGCATTGGAGCTTCTCGTTCTGGGCGCCGCTCTCAGCGCAGCTCGCAGACCCGCATTCACAGCCGCCGTTTGTGCCACACGTGCCGCAGTCGTGGCTGCCAACGCGTCTGTGTTCCTCGTGGCAGCCGCCGCCGCAGCGGCGGCCAAGTTCCTAGCGAAGCTGGCGTTGGACAGCATTTGCTGAGTGCGCCGCGGTATGAAGTAGTCGGAGCCGAGACGGTCCAGCATGCTGCGTTCGATGGCCACCTCCAAACCAATGTCGTTGGCCAGCATGCCCGAGCTGAGCATGTTGGAGGTGGACGCGACGGCCGGCGATTGAGCGGATGCATCGTTGGGCGCCTGGCTGGCAGGCTGACCCAAACGAGCGGCCTGCGCGGCAGCTGTGCCCGTGGTGTTGCGATCGGTGAGCAGACGCCGCAGCTCGAGCAGCAGCGGCGCATTCAGATCGCCCAGATCCGCCAGCTCATCGTTCTCGTCGGGATCGTCGTACTCCAGGTCGAGATCCGCCGCAAAGCTAACGCACTCATCCTCGTCCACGCACATCGAGAAGTCCACGAAGCTGTGCACGCCCGGCATCGACAGACAGGCGGCCGACGCGCCCGGCCTGGCCCGGTACTGGACATTGCAGTCGTAGCTGATGAGATCGTCGTAGGGCGAGCGCGCAAAGTTGATCAGCTCGTGGACAAAGTGATTGGTGCGCGGTCCCAGGTAGGCGGCCAGCGCGGCGCTGAACTCCACGCTTCGCATGCTGACGTCCATCAGCAGCTCCAGCAGCACATCGAACACGCTCAGCACGTCCGTTTGGATGTGGCACAGCAGCACGGACAGATCGCGATTGGCAAAGTTCAGCAGACGATGCACCTCATCCGAGTTGCGTCTAAGCAGGAGATATATATACACATAAATCTCTGTATATAGGTTGCTAGATTTACCTGTAAGTCAGCGGCGTCCAGTCCCGAAAGCTGCGCGTTTCGCGCTCGGGCAGCGAGTACAGATTGTTGGCATAGACGTAGACGCGCCAATAGACCATGTAGCGTGATCCCATCCTGAGAAAACCCCAAATTAATATCACACTTTTTGCACTTTTTCACTCCCAAGCCCAACAACGTCGCCTGCAAGCTGACATAAGTTAGAGAAAGAAAAATATGACAACTGCTGCTGTCTGAAGTTTCTCATGTTTCATTCCATATTGTTTCAAGCGAGCGTAATGTAAGAACTTGTTTGTGTGTAGTTGTGTGTGCGTGTGTGTGTGTGTCCCAGCATTAGCAAGACTGCGAAAATCAACGGTATTTATTTAATTCAATTATGATATGTCATTAAATAATTCATATTTAATTTCTCCCTTTAAGAAACTTACCAAATCCGAGGTTACTTTCTTTGTGCAGACCTTTGACTTTGGATTAGGTCACCGAGCTATATCACTGCCTAACTGTTGTCAGAATGGAAAATTATGCATTTGCACCGCTTTTTGTCGATATCGATAACATTAACATAGGTAAAATTCATATATGTGACAGGTAGCTTAACTTTACCCCTATAGGCATATAGCTGAGAGAAAAGTATAGCTATAATTGTATATACCAAACAAGTATTGCAATATACCAATTTTAACCGAACTTATTTGAATCTAACTATTATAGAATATACAGAAATCTAATTTAAATCGGATTGACAAAGCTTCTCTAGGCCAGATAATAAGTTTTCCAATTGCTTTCTCACAATTTTCTACTGCTGACAAAATTTTATACATAAATAGAAGAATCAGAGAAGTAATTCAATGGTGCCTCAAACTCAACAAAACAAGTTTTGTTTATAAACGTTTTAAAATAAAGCAGAGTATGCATAAATATTAACAACAATCAAACTGCTGACAAATCTAATGTCTAATAAAATCAGAGAATATTTTAAATACAAAAAATATACGTATATGTATGCTTGGAATCGTACTTGCAATATAGCTGATTCACAGTAGTATTATTTTTATTAACTACGTGAACGTTTTTTATACAGAAATAATAGTTGTTATATCTGTTTACGCTTTAGCTGTAAAAATCGGTACAGACTTAATAGGATTTATGACATTAGTTTTATGTTTATATGTAAGTTTATAGATAAACTTTTTTTTGAATCAAATGCGCGTTTGTCTCACGTGACTTTTTACAATTTATTGCAAATCTGATCAACTTAATTAATTAATCGTCTACATCGTTTACGCACAAAAAAAACTTTGGATATGCTCAGCTAAATCATAGCGTACACATTATGAATCTGGCTTAAACGGTGTTCTATGCATAAACTAGCCTTAAAATGATTACGATATACTTGTATATGTATGTATGTATGTAATTGTATGTATATATTTATATATATATGTAAATATATATAAATGTGTAAATATGTGTAATTTATAAGATAACTTAACTAAGTACAAACATTTACAAATGAATTTTGTTTTAGGGATGAATTTGCGCAAGCGAACAGATCAGTTGTGACTGGGATGAACATGTGAGTGACTGTGTGTGTGTGTGTGTGTTTATGTGTGTGTTTGTAGAGATGCCTAGCAATTATCAGGGTGGGCTGTGGGGTTTATGCGATTGATGGACTCATGTTAAACAATCTGTGTGTATTATAATAGATATTATATAGTTTTATATGTATGTATCTATGTACAACTTAAAAGCTTAAGTCTAACCATAGACCCATATTTAGGATCTGCGGTTGCGCTTAGAGTACCGATTTGGGTCTGGCTAACAGTAAAGGCTAAATTTAAATAGTTTTTCCATCTATCTTTCTTTCAGTATAGTCAACAAGATGATCGGACCACTCAATATTTTTGGGGGTAGGTGTGGGCGGCCGTATGTTAAAACGACGTCATACGAGTAGTAAAAACAGGTATAAAAAAAACGTATTAAAAACAAACAGTTCGTGCTTAAGAAAGCGGCAAGGCGTCCTAATAGGCATCCTAGTCCGAGTCACTGGCCTCCGAGTCGGGAGCTGGCGAATCTTCGGCATCATCGGTCGCATCATTATCCTCCTCCTCATCCTCATCCTCATCCTCCTCCTCACCCTCACCCCCTACCTCGTCATCATCGTCCTCATCGTCGTCGTAGTCGTCTTCATTCGTCTGCTTGCGTTCATGGGGCTCATCGACCTCATCCGATTGTTCCTGTTGCTCCTCATGCACATTGATGTCGTTGTCATCGCCGGACTCGTCCTGGACACTGCTGTTCGCATCTCTGACCACATCGATATAGTCATTGTTGCTGGCATCCGAGTAAATGCCCAGCTGCGCATCCTCATCGTCGACACGCTGTGCACCGCTGCTGGGCAGCGCATCCTCCAAATAGCTGATCACATCCTCTATTTCCGCCTCCACCTGCTCCGACAGTTCATTGAACAGGCCGCTGCCCACGCCGCTCACGCTCACCGTGGAGAGCTCGATGAGCGAGTTGGCAACATCATTCACGACCGAATGCGTCTGCGTCTGCGTCAGCGTCGCATGGGCGTCTGTGTTGCTCAGATTCAGCGCTGAGCAGCTGGACATGGTGTTGCAGGGACTGGCCAGGGCGCTGGTCGCGTTGCTGTTGCTGTTGTGACTGGACAAATTGCTGTTGCTGTTGCTAAAGCTGCAGCTGCGACGCCGCTTTACATTGCTGCACTCCGCCTTGGCCAGCGCCAGCAGCGCAGTCTGCTGCTCCGAATCCTCGGGCTCATCCTCATCCAACTCCGCTTTCAACTTACGCTTCTTCGGCTTCTTGTCCACGCCGCTGTGTCGCTTCTCCGCTTTAAGAGTCGCTCGCAAATTGCTCAGCAACATGTTCAGCGAGCTGTCGTCCTCGTTGCTGCTGCTGCTCATCGTGTTGTCGAACTTGTTCGCTGGTTCAATGTTGTCTGCAAAAGATATAATTACTGTTAAGTTTTCTGTATGCTATATATATGGCATTATTTACGCACCAGCTGCTTCGCTGCTGTCGCTGCTGGCAGCAGCCTCCTCGCTGCTATCGTTGCTGCTGCTGTCGCTGCTGTTGTTGCTGCTGTTGTTGTTGCTGTTGTTGTTGTGATTGCTACTGTTGTTGCTGCTGTGATTGCTGTGATTGCTGCTGCTGTCGTCCATGGGCGGACTCGGCGGCTTCTCCTCAGGCTCCGACGTCTGCACGCGACGCCGCTTGATCTTAAGCCGAATCTTCGGCTTGGCTACGGCGGCCCGCTTGCGCGTCTTCTGCTTGCGTGATGCGCGCCGCTTCCTGCGTGAGCCCTCCACATAGGATTCGTCGCTGCTTTCGCTGGCGCTGGTGTCCGTCCAGGCAGTGGCGCTGCTGCTGGTGCTGGGCACCGGCAGACTGCGATGTGGGGCGCGTGCCATGTTGCGCCTGGGCACCGAGCTGCGCAGTCGCATCAAGTCCTGACGACGCGCCTCCTCCAACACCGTCTTCCAGTGCTTGCCCGAGTTGGAGCGCACGCCTGTGCTAGTGCTGGGCCCCATGAACATCTCATTGCGCACGTTGGCCGCGCCCGCCTCGAGCGCAGCAGACGCAGCAGCAACAACGGCGGCGGCATCGTTTGCCTGCTCGGCCCTGTCGCTGCCCGCTGTCCCTCGGGCCGGACTGTCCGGCTTGTGCTCGTCCACAAAGACCACATCCGAGTCGCTGTTCGAGTCCAGACTGACCAGCTCGGGCGTGCGCAAATGCGGCGGCTTGCGCTCCAGCACGAACACGCATTCGTCGTCATCGCTGCTGTTGCTGCAGTCGCTGCTCTCTAACTCGATGTGGGCGGTGATGGGCAAACTGTTGCCGGCCTGGCGACGGCCGGTCTGGCTGCTGCCATCGTTGATGGCAGCCACCTCGGCATTGGCCGCGGCATCGCCGTCGTCGATCTCGATCACCTCGTCGGCTGGCCGACGCATGCTCAGGTTGATGGCCACAGTCTGGGAGCCTACGTTTGAGGTGGTCGTGCGACGTATGGAGATGCCCGGCAGCTCGCTGCCATCGGTGGCCATGGTGACGCTGAAGGAATGTGTTGCACTGGGATTGGTCACAATCACGCTGGTTGACGGCATGCGGCTCCAGTCGCTGGACGACTCCCCACTCCCATTCGCCTCGCTGCCGTTGCCGCTTCCGCTTCCACTTCCGCTCCCACTGCCGCTGCCGCTTCCATTGACATCTGTGGGCGCGGCGGCACTGCCATCGTTGGTGGACACCAAGTCGAGCAAGTCCACCTCCACCTCATCGGCGACACGCGCCGAGTACTGCACAACACGATCGTAGCCAATCATGTCGTAGGGCGAGCGGGCAAAGTTGAACAGCTCGTGGATGAAGTGATTGGTACGTTCGCCGAGGAAAGGCGACAGGCGGCGCCGGAATGTGCGGGTCGGTATGTTGATCATGGGCAGAATGTCGTGCATCAGCTGCATTACCTCGCTCACGATCTGCGGCGAGTTGCGCAACAGGCACACAATATCCCGGTTTATCCAGGGCATCAGACGATGCATCTGTGCGGGATTATCTCTGCAATAGACAGGCAAGTTTTCATCAGTTCAACTCAATTGCATTCACTGCTCCGTCCACTCACCTGTAGAAGCGTGCGCTCCACTCCCGAAAGTGACCCGTGATGCTGTCGCTGACGGGCAACGCGTACAACTTGCGATCGTAGACATAGCGTCGCCAGAGTTGGCTCAACGAGCCGGAGCCACCGGCATCCTGGTCGTGCCGGTAAAAATTCAGCAACTCCATGCGATACGGCTCGAAGCGATTGAAGGGTGCGTGCATGCGCGACGGCTGAACATTGACAGAGCCATCCTGGGACTCGTCGGTCGCAGCCGCGTCTATATCGTTGGTCATCACCGCCTGGTTCTGCACCATGAAGCGCTGGCGTCGTATGTTGACAATGTGGAAGCTGAGCGCCGAGTGCTCCGGCGTGGTGGACTGCACCGGATAGCGATCGTAGTCATCCAGGGTACGCACATTGTGTATGATGGTCTTGAAGGGCTGCTTGCATAGTGGACACTCCGGCTTGATCTGCACAATAAGAATTGTAGATTAGTAAGGCTTGAGTAATGTGGTTGGAAGTGGGCTCGCTTACCTTGCTCCACTCGCAGAGGCACTTGAAACAGAACTGATGCATGCACGAGTCGGTGAAGCATTTGCCTTTGCAGCGCGACAGGCAGATGGCACAGTTGGGTGGCGGCGAGGAGCGAGCAGCGGGCGTATTGTGTCCAGTGCCAGAGGAGCCGCTCTCCTGGTGCTGTTCTTGTTGCTCGCTGGCGCTGACCTCGTCGCCGGTCTCGCTGCCGCTCTCGGTGAGATCCGCGAACTGAATGGCAGCTGCTGGCAATGTGCCGACAGCAGCCCCCACGCCGACCCCTCCATCAGCTGTGGTCGGCTGAACGATAACCGAGGCGCCGACATCCTCCAAGTAGGGAGGCGCCTCCTCAATCAACAGCGAATCTGCCATTGATGTATGTTGTGCGTAGTTGCGGCACTTTGTGCCTATTTATTTAAAAAAAAATATGCAAGCTCTCCTGGAACTGGAATTGAATGGACTTAAACTCAGACTCGCTTCGGGTTTTGGGTTTCGGTGTCTCTACTCGCGTCGCCCGTCTCGCTCATTCGCTCTCTCGCTTGGTTATCATCTGGTTTTATAGCAGCAGATTTACCAAAAACTCAACATGCTTCATTTTTTGCATGCTTTTTATTATATCAATTCGCGCACTCCTGTTGTTCTGCCGTATCGCATTTGGTAGCCAGTTTAGTGGGCAGAAATTTCCCACTTGCGGCGTGTTTCTATTTCACAATCCAATTAAAATTTTTAGCTTCGAAGTTGACAGAAAATAATTTGCTGTATTCACTTAGAAATGATTCCGTATGATTATGGGCAGCACTGCTGTTCGGATGGGTATCACTCCCATCTATCGATAATAAGTGTAGCCCGAACATGTAAACAGTGCAAATATGTTAGGCGAATGCTTAAATTTTTATTTAAAAATTTGCATAATATAATGATTCATTTATGAAAGCATAAACTTACTGAGGCTGGGACACTTAATTAAGTTTTTCTGAAAAGCAATTGAAATACAAATTCATGTGTTCTATGTTTATGCCAAGCGTAACCAGCATACTGCGCTCAACGTAAACGCAAGCTGAGCATCATTGCGTGACAACAGCCGCATTAGCGATAGTCCACTATGAGCAACCCTGCACCCCTCAACAGAAAATGCACTAAAAAATGCGTAGCGCGTAAAAACTGTTTGCATTTGGTGGCGTCGATTTTAATTTTACGTATTTAAAGTGCAGTTTTCGGTGGCTAAAACAATTTTTATTGACAATTTTTGCAATTCAGAGTTGCAGGAAATGGATCGACGCAAAAAGCGCACTTCCTCTGAGCAGTACCAAATGTACATTGAGCTAATGGAGACCGACCCAATTTTTGCCAGTGGACGCGTGCCGCGCGATTATGATCTGAATTACTTGACCAGAAAATGGAAAGAGCTATCAGATAGGCTCAATAAATGCGGATCGGGACCCACACTAACAGCGGAGGAATGGCGCAAGGTGAGTGTTGCCCGAATCCCCAGTCCAACAGTGTGCGTGGCTGCTGGGTGTGCTTGGCATGGTGTGGGGGAACGGGAGGTTATGCGATTATTGGCGGCAAATGACGCGCACATTTGTTGCAGCGTTTAAACGATTGGAAGAACACTACGCGTTGCAAATACAGACGCAGCCTGATGTCGAGCGAGAAGGACATATCCATGTCGTCCCTGGAGACGCGCGCACTCAATTTGTTTGGCAAGGTTCCGGGCACAGGCGAGACGTTGATGAACCTAAAGTCGGAAAAGGATGAACCGGAGGACGACATGGAGGAGCTGGGGCAGCGCACATCGGCATCGTTTCAAAAAGAATTGCAAGCGGCCGTGGAAGAGGCCATAAATGATGAGGTGGATGAGGACGAGATGGTCGAGGAGCACGTCGATCAGGAGGATCTCACCGACGAAAACATGCACGAGGCCAGTGGCGGTATTGATGGCGGCAATGTTGGCGGCACGACGGCGGTGAACACAGGCGGCGGCGGCTATCGCACCATTGTTGTGGACAACTCAACCTACGTGGAAGAGGAGCCGGACCAGCCCGAGCCACCTGTGGAGCCCGTCAAGTTTGTGTGCACGCCCAACTTACACTCGTCCGGGTCCAGCAGCGCCACCAAGCTCATCAACGGCGAGCTTCCCGTCAAGCGGTTACGACGAGATCAGGTCATATACGAAGGTGAGTACGGCCAGTCTTTTAAATTCCGTTGATGTTGCTAATTTGATTTCACCTCTGCTTACAGTTAAGAATGCGCCGCGCTCTTATACGACCATACAAGCAGGCAGCTCGCTACCAACGCTCCACAACACAAAGGTCCACCACGAGCCACAAGGTACGACGCTGAGCGCCGCGTTGAGCAGCCTGGACACGCAGGAGATTGCGCACCAGCTAAAACGTTTGGCCGACATTAACTACGAGTCACTGCAGTTTGAGATCGCTCGCTTTAAGTTCAACAATCCGGGCTTCCACTACGAGCCACCGCCATTATAGTCATCGCATCTGGCAGAACCGCAGAAGAGCAGTCGCGCAGAACAGCAGAAGCAGCAGCAGCTACTGACACAGCAGCGGCAGCGGGAGCAGCAACAGCAGCATCAGCTGCAGGACAGGGCAATATCAGAGCCGAAGAAGAAGTAATAGATATAGTTTTTATTGACACTCACACTGAAAACAGAAAACACAAAACAAAAAGAATGCTCTGTCAGTTTGAATTTTGTACATTTTCGAGAGCTGCAGACACCAATTTGAGCACTTCTGGATGGCCACAACCGACGCCAGCTATCATAACCTAAAGTAGCCAGTTTAGTTTAAAACTTACGTAGTTCATATTAACGCAAATCATTTCTATATACAGTTTCAATTACAAGTAACATATATATATACGCATATATTTGTATTGTATCGCTTAAAGGTATTTTGTCGACACGTCGAATCTTGATCCCCGAGATTCGATTTGTCGCATTGCTACCTTTCTTCTCAAGTGGAATCCATGTCGAATTGGACACATAATTTTAAACAAGTTGTATGTAAATGTAAAGAATAAAGTTTACCAATGATAAATACGCACCCACGTCTTGCTTCTACCATCCCCCGCCGTACTGTCCGCTTTAGAGGCGCCAATAGACCGTCGATCGTGCTCCACCTTTCGCTTGTTGCTGCGCGCATGCAACGCGCATTCTTGTTTATTTATGAGCGCCTCGGTTTTTACTATGCCATCGATGCCAACACTGAAAATCCATTAATCATCGACGGCGACGGCGTTGGCGGGGCATTTGCTATTTGCTGTTTGCTATTTGGTATTTGGCGTTGGGTCACTTCAAATGCAGTTCGCCTGCCCGCGAACTAGTGGGCGCACTTTATAACTGTCGGGCCCTTGGGGGAGGCGACCAGGCGGGCGGGCCAGGTTGGTTGGTTGGTTGGCAACTCATCTTGGGCAGCCACATGCGATGCGATGCGATGCGATGCGAAAATCATTTTAACTGTTATGTTATGTTATGTGGCTGATGCAACAAGTGCCGATGACGCGGCCGATAGCTGCGGCACAAAACGAGCCTGGCACGCCGCCGCTTAAGAAAATGACTTGGATGGCGACTGCGCCAATAGATCATTTGGACGCCGTGCGCTGCAAATCATAAATTACAATTGCCGCCAGTGCCAAAGCCAAAGCCAAAACCCAAACCAAAGCCAATGCCAGGCCCAAGTTGAAGTCAACGCATACGAGACCGTTAGTTGACCATTTGGGGGTTTGGGCTGGAGCTGGGGCTGTGGCTGGTGACTGGCTGAACGATAACTGCTAACTGCACAACACGTCGTATGCTTAATCTGTTTTGTTCGGTTTCGGCTTGGCTTGGCCCACTGCGCGTTGTGGGTGCCGCTTGCGCTTTGATGAAAGGCCTGCAAGCAAAGCTGATTAACGGGCACACACACACCAGCACACACACACACTGATAGATGATTGTAGATGGCATAGTCTGGTGCAACCAGATGTCTTCTTCTCACATGGCCCCAGCCTGGCATGGCAAGTCCATTAAATAGTTCGTGTTGCACTCGTTCCGCGACTCTGGTCTGGTCTGGTCTGGCCTGGCGTGGCATGGCCTGGCCTGTTCCATGGATCAGGGCACACATGACAGCGTGCAAAATCTGACCCTTAGGCGGGTGTTATAACAAAGCAAAAAAATACAACAAAAAAACCGAACTTAAAGAACTCTGGCGAAAATAAAAAATGTTCTACTATATGTGAAGCACTCAAAATAAGCTATCGATGCGCTACTTTTAGTTCTTTGGGGCTTATCGGTGCGAGTATTGTTTGCTTGATTTTAAAAATAATACTTATAAATTAAATATATATGCTTACCTTTAAAATGCAAAGAGGATGTCTGATATGAATAGTTGTTATTTGAATGTATTGAGTTATAATGATATATGCCCTTAATTTAATTAATACTATTTATATATACCATAAGATATACCTATTGATAATTTACTCACTCTTTGTAGAGCATCGATAAGCGTTCAGTTTACAATCCCGCCAGAATGGCATTATGTATTATAGTTGTCAGCAAGAAGCATCGCTGGCGGCCCAATTGAAATCACCATATATATATATATGTATATATCTGTGTGAGCTTATAAGATATATATGCCTAAATTAATGTTTTATTAAACGCGTTGAGACTCTGGCGATTCATCTTCATTCGCTGCCATTGCCATTGGCTATTGGCTAGTCAGAATCGTAGACAGGGCACATATGCTGGGAATGCCATGGCTAGAATCTCAGTGCTTGGCTCTCGGTTACAGGCGAAGTTAGCGACCATGTTTAGGTCCCTTGCCAGGGCCAACCAAGCAACGTTCTCTCTCAGTGTGTGTGTGTGTGTGTGTGTGTGTTGGGTTCCGTTCTGGGCGCAAGAGTGCAAAGCGTTTTTATGCTAGCGATTATTACGCTTGATCCTAAAGCACCAAAGGGTCAATTGATGTTTGTGATGTTGCTGAATGTTGTTGCCGGCACAACAGCAACAACCACAAATAGGCAACAACATTTGCTTGGCGTTGTTGCCCGCAATTTGCTTTGGAATTTTAAGCAGCGCGACGGTCGCATCGCCATTTACCATTTTACATTTTTACAATTTTAGCAGCGTCGTCATCGCCATCGCCATCGCCATCGCCATCCTCATCGACATCCTCATCGTCATCGTCATCCTCATAGACGAATATCATTTTGCACATTTTGCTTTCGCCATGTATTCTACTTATTCGCTGTTGCCTTTTGCCCAAAATTGCATTTCTTTTAACCGCTTGCAGCGTTGAAGCGTCAGCAGCACTCAACGATTTGGCTTGGGGTTTCCTGTTTTTTATTTATTTTTTTTTTTTGGTGTTCAACTGTTTTTTTTTATACCCTTCCGAAAAGACCTCCAATTCTGGCATGATAGTTGAAGTTGGATATCTCTATTTGTTAAATATTCCCACCATACACATCTTATTATAAGCCTTACTATAAACAGGCAAAATCTTATTAATAAGGTTGACATTTATTTGATAGCTTCCATAGACAATCATTTAAAAATTTCATTCAATTTCTTTTATAGTTAAACCTGTCTTTATATGCCATATAAAAGTAAGTGTATTTAGTATTCGGCTATTAAAGCTTAATTGTTTTTACTTGTTTTCCACTCGTTTTTTTTTTATGTCCAGTGGTTAGACAGTTGATATATCACTGCTGATATTCTTTCAACTACATTGCTTATCAACGATTTGGGCACTTTTTGTGTTTTGTTGCTCTGGGGCGCTGTTGGACAGAAAATTGCTGTCAAAAATGTGCAAGTTGTTCTCATGCTCGTTTAATATAGAAATTATTTAAAGTTTTTTGCCGTTGAGGTTGCGGGCCAATTGATGCTGGGAAAATGGCAAAGTCGTGAACGCTTTGTTCGCGGCTGCGTCAAGCATTTCATTTGACGACTCTTACGACCATTTAATGACCTACATTCTGGGCATGCAAATTAAAAGGCCAAACTGTATAGTTTACTTTCGCATCTCTCATCTTCTGATCTCTCATCTTTCATCTCTGCTCAATTGCATAATGCCATAATTCTATAATGCGGCTAGATTATTTGTTCTCTTTTACAATTGATGATATGATATGAGAGCAGCTTTTGTTGCCGGCTACTATATAATTATATTAGCATGATCTATGTCATTAAGGAAGCATATATATATATGTATATACGCTCTGTGTGTGTGTGTGCTTGTGTTCTACATGGATACTGCAATTAGTGCAGCAGCAGCGGCAACAACAGCAGCAGCAGTAAAAACAACTATCGACTGATGCGGCTAACAATATGGCCGGCGGGCGTTTATGGCCATGAGAGCGGAGGCAAACGACAGGCCATTATTGACGCCACTGGACACTGGCCACTGCATGCTGGACATGGGACACGGCTTCAGTTGCCGTTGGACGTTGCCATCATCAGTGGCCATTGTTGCCGACGTTGCATGCAAATTGTGCGGTGCGCTAAACATGCAAAAATCGCCTAACAGACAGCTAAAAGTACAAAATATTGAGCGCTGAAATGGCTCAGCCTATTTGCCATGACAGGGCGCCGGCTGTCTGTCCGTCTGTCTGTCCGTCTGTCCGTTCCTTGACTCTGGCCCGCTGGCAGGCAGTCATAAACACGCACTAATTGCAGCCATGATTTGTTACACACTGCATTAATGGCGTTCGCAGGACCGCAGCAGCAGCAGCCATTCAAACAGCAACTAAAATCAAAGCCTAATTGCCTATAAATGGCAGTTTTCAGCCAACATCGACGTGGACAAGGACAACAGCAGCAAAATGTGGCGACATCAAACGTAAAGCTTTCAGCATAGCGCCAACATACCAGCAATAGCAACAGCTAGCAACATGTTGGCGACACAGCAGCAGCAGCAGCAGCAACATGCGCGCCAGCAACGACCTGCCAAGCATTATGCCTTTTGATTTATAAACAAAATTTAGCAACAATGCATTAAAGCTGCTGCTCTGGTTGCTGTTGTTGCTGTTGCTGCTGCTGCTGCTGCTGTTGGCTATGCAATTAGGCGCGCGATGAATGTCTGGCAGGTACAGAGTGGGGTGGTCCTGTGTGTCGCCAGCATGTCCGACATATAATCGATCGATCTCCTCGATATACAAATCATTTGCTTGATCTCTCACTTGCAGCAGCAGCAACAGCAGCACCAGCAACATAGATGTTGCTCGCGTGGTCAGCGCCAATTACTTAGAGCATATCAATTATATGACTGCAGCAATGCATTGTAAAATAAAAACGCAGCAAATGAGCAAATGATACGCAGCACGTTGATTCCCAGCCGCAGGAGTTGCTGCTGCTGCTGCTGCTGCTGTAATTGAACTGCGCGTATTGTAAATTATTATTTTGTGCATTTGCAATCGCATTGCAACTGCCTACTGGAAATGTGCAAGCCATGCCCCAGAGTGCGTGCAGGGCCATACCGATCAACTTTAGACGCCTCCCCTTTAGACCTCCCCGCCCCGCCCCCTCCACACCCTCTACCCGCTAGTTGGCTGACCAGCTCGCCCTGCGTGTCTGTTCATATGTTTTCATTACTTTTGCCCATTATGCGTGTACGTGACGCACAATTTGAAATTGGCAGCTTATAAGCCGGATACCAGGCGACCAATGTGCACAATTGCAACATTGCCGGCGCGTCCGTCGTTCTGTTCCCGTTCCCGTTCCCGCTCCCCCGCAACGCGCCCCCGCTCGTTCTTATGCTTTTGGGCCGTGTGGCTTGCGGCAATGTGCTGGCCAATCGACCAGACCAGACCGGGCCAGACCAGACCAGGCCAGAGCCGAACCGAAGCGACCCAAGCCAGGCCAAGCCGAGTGGCCCATCGAGGCGTGCGACTGAGCGTCGGGCGTCTGTTTGTGGCTTTTGTTTGTTGTTCAAGTTTACAATTTTAATGCACTGCCACTTGACTGTTGACAGTGCAACACGCCGAGTGTGTGTGTGTGTGTGTGCGTCTGTGTGCTGGGCTATTGATTTTATGCGAGTTGCCCTGCAGTTGTCGTCGTCGCAGCTGCTTTTAACTCATTTCGCACATGCACTAAATGAATTTTCAACAGTTAAATCATTCGAAGAAACCCTGTAAAATAACAGAGGAAGAGAGAGCGAGAGAGAGCGAGAGAGCGAGAACTTTACGCTGATTCATGCAGCGTTTTAAAGTGAAGAATCCATTAAGAAACTGTATATCATATTTCAGACAAGTATTCGTATTAAGAGCCAAGGCTTAATTATGGCATAACTGGAATTGCTGTAACGACCGTGTCCTGATGCATATCGACAGCTTGACACTGCTTTGGTAATGTAAAGAGAATTCTTAATTAAGATAAGTACGAATGCACTCGACTTAAAGATGTCCTGTATTTAAATCGAAATCGAAGTCGAGCAGATGTTAAATGGTTGAAGGGAATTTATGAAAGTTCGTTAAATTGACCTTAAACTGATAAATACATGACTAGTCTCTACCCTGTACTTTTACCTGTTAATCCATAAACTCACCTCATCCAAAATTGTGGACAAGGAGCGGTTGGGGGTGGAGGGACTAAATATGCTGTAAAAGGTTGGAATTGTCTTCCGTATAATGAACAATCAAATAGCACCAAGAAAAAAAGAAAACTCATTACAGCTCCAAGTGTAATCCTTAGCCCTGCCCAATGGCCTGCTTTTAAGTACAAATTCGATCGGTTTTAATGGGGACAGTTGGCGGCGGCGGGAAAAAATTGTCTATTGTCAGCGGCCCAAATCTGATTGTCAGGGCCCGGTTGTCGCTGGCTGCTGAATATGATTGAAGTACTCGTTGCCGGAGTCGTAACGAGCTGGCATCTATCATGGCCATATCAAACAGGCATCAAACAATTTCAAATGGATCGAATGAAAAATCAACTGGCGTTGAAAATGGCCAGGCCAATTGAGAAACAGGCAACGGGCAACAGGCAAAATGGCAAAAAGGCAGCAACTGGCAGCAGCAGCAGCCTTTGCTGACTGTTTTGTATGCATGCGGCGAACGTGATCGGTTGCCTAACAGCAATTTTAGCTGCTAGATATCGCTCCAGAACAAAGTGGCCAACGCGCAGCGACAATGTTGTAGCTGCGATCGACGCACAGAAGCACTGAGTAGCTGTAGATGCTGCTCGCAACAACAAACAACAAACAACAGCAGTAGCAACTGTTGCTGTTGCTGTTTGCAGCTGCGAGTCATCGGCGCATTTTACTTTGGCCAAAGTCAATGATTGAAATTCTAACTTGCAACTAGTTGTTGTTGTTGTTGCTGCTGTTGACCTTTTCGCATGAGAATCGCATGCTGATGATGGATACACTGTTGCTGCTGCTGCTGCTGCTGCTGCTGGAGTGGACTGAATCTGTATATAGACTTGGGCACACTGTCAGCTAGACAGTTGCTCAACTGCTGCCACAGCTGTCAGTGCGCACAGCTCGTCATGGGCAATTTAAGTGGAAGTGGAAGAAAGGTTTGGGCAGCAACAACAACCACAACAACAGCAACAGCAACAACAACAACACACAGACATTCACATTCGACATGTACATCGATGGCAGAATGCCAAAGTCAAAGCCAGAGTCAAAGTCAGAGTCAGAGTCGGAGTCAAAGCTAAAGCCAAAGCAAATACGCGACGGATAATTGCGCGCAGAGCCCGAAAAAAAAAACAACAACAACAGCAACAACAACAACAACACCCATAGAACAAGCCTTGGCAACAAACAACCTGAAACAACTTGGTTCGACGTCTTCGCAACGCGGAATTTCACAGCAGCATGGAAATTTGTTCGATGCCTTGTCGCTGCTTTGTTGTTGTTGTTGTTGGAAACTTTTCCTGCTCCGCGTTTTCTTCTCAGCCAGCAGTTTGTTTTGTTTGATTTGGATTTGATTTGATTTCAGCAGCAGCTCCAGCCTCAACTTATTCAAATGCCGCGCACAGTTTGTTGAACCCATCCGCGTGCCGTGTGACGCAGTCGCCGTCGTCGTCGTCGTCGTCGTCGTTGTGGCAGTTGCACTCGTAACTGCACATGCGCGCCCAGCCCGCCCCCGCCCCCGCCCCCACCCCTCGTCACGTCGCGTCGCGTCTCCCATCTTCATGTTCAGTTGGCAATTTTGCAGCTTAGTAAGTTGGCAAAAGGTTGGCAACAACGTCGCCGACTCGACGTTTGCGGGAAATGCGATTGACGGTAATTGGTTGACGTTTGTCTTATTTAAATTTGTTTTTCTTTCGGATTTTCCTGCTACGCCCGCTGCCCGCTGCCCGCTGCTCATGAGCTAACCTGCAACAGGCAGGCCTGAGTTTTGTATAGGGTTTGAGGCAAGTTTAAGGAAATCAGTTGCTAATGACAATATTTGATCTTAGAGTAAAAAGAGAAATAATAATATAATTTTATAGAGTATTCAAACTTTGCTATGCCTTTCAACAGCTTTCATGCCGGCAGATCCTCAGCTGAAGTCGCAGTTGCAGTTGCAGTCGGCGTGCAACTTTAATTGAAATGAAATGAGTTTCGTCGATTTGTGTTCTAGGAATTTGTTTTTGATTGTTTTCTTGTAAATTTGAATGATTATCGAGGCAGTTGCAACTTGCAACAGTTGCGCAATTGGCAAACAGCAAACAAGTCAATGACCCGCGTAATTGCACAACTGTGACTGAGAACCCACAGACCAGACCCTAACAACTGTTGGCCTGGCCAGAAGTAGTCGAACCCGAAGTCGAAGTCGAAGTCGAAGTCGAAGTCGAAGTTTGTTGTGTGTACTTAGCCCGGCCCGGGTCTGTGGGTAATTGAACTGTGCGCACTTTTAATTGTGTGCATGTGACGCGGAAGCGGCTTAGAACTGGGCCAGGATTTGCGGCCTTAGCCAGCTAGGCAGGTAGGAAGCCAATGGCAGGCCAATTTGTTACCGCTACATCGCGTATCGCGTATCGGGTATATCGCGTATATCGCGATCAAGTTGCTGGCACGCTAAACGAAGCCACTTCCTCAACGCGCTGCGTTTAAATAAACATATTGAGCAGAGGCAACTGGCGGCGAGCAAGTTCAAGATTGAAACCGAAACTGATGCGTAGTTTAGGGCGATTTACACAGTTTAAACAGACGGCGATACAAATCGCCGGCACATGAGCCATGGAGCGGATGGAGGCTGAGCCGTGGCAGCTGTTTGCGGGCCCGTTCGCAGTCTTCCTGTGTGCCATAACTGTAGCAAATGGCCGTGCAACATGCAGCCAGGCCAGATGTGGCTAGAAGCAGACCTAAACTGAGACAGCGACCGAGGCTGAGATTTTGTTTTTATTTTCTTATTTTTTTTTGAACTTCTTGGCGTAGGCGTCCGCAGTTTGGCTTTGGTTCCGCGGCAGCCGCCTAGGAAAATGTTATAAATTGCACATTTGATGAGCAGAGAAACGTTTATGGTTCTTAAAAAAACCAAAAGAAAAAAATATAAGCGATGCCAGCTGTGCGTTGCCAGCGACTCCAACTAAAACTCCAACTCTGAGTCTAACTGCGACTTGGAGTCTGCCTTTTAGCGCTTGCATGTCGGCTGATTAATTGTGCCAGCGTCATAAACGTGATGATATCGCAATGTAAGCGCATTTTTCATGTTATTCAATTCGTTGCCGCCAGCCAATCTATTTGCATAGCATTTTTGTTATACGCTATTCGCTCCACGCGCCACAATACAAAAGACTTAGGCAACAAACTTGATAGCCTCACACCGTTTTGGGGCCGGCGCACAAATTAAATCTTTCGATATTGCCAACTAATTACCAACATTAACGCAATTGAGCCTCCTCAATCTATCTGTTTTGTTGCCAGCCTGTTCCGCATTCGCTCCATATGCAATATAATGCAATTGCGAATTTAATTCTTTGCCCAAATGGGCGCAATCAAACTCTGGTGTTTTGGCCAGGTGTCGACGCTTTGGCAGGTGTTTTTTCAGCTCATTGTCTCGCTCCACGCTTAGCAGGAAGCATTCGGCATGTGTCCATAAATTATTAAGCACTGCTCTATTGAAATTTTTGCGCTCAACGCGTTCGTATCAGAAAAATAACACAAGCACAAACAACCAGCCAGCAATTGCGCAGTTTTCACCTGGTGCTGCTCCCAATTTGGTAAAAGCCAGTTAAATGTTGTGCTCCAAGTGTTTAACCGAATACGTTTCGTTGCTGCTGTTGCTGTTAGCCTTAGTGTGGCCCAATGTTTATTTATAAGGCACAGGAAGAGGTCATAAAACTTGGACTCTATGGCAAGCAGAAGAATATCTGAGGGGCTATTTTAGTCATGGAAATGACTTCTGAAATTCCTTAAGTAATCTGTTTCTATTAGTGCTATGTTCAGATCAGCAAGAGAGAGAAAAACTTACTTTGTGATATTCTGATGCCTTAACTAATTGGTATTGTTTTATTCCACAAAGTATTTTACAATTAAGCTCAATAAAAAATGCACATTTTTTTAATTCCTGCGCAATTTCTATTGAATAATCCCATTTAAAGCTCGATCCAGTTTTGAGAAGCAGTTTATTTAAACTAATTTGCTATTGTTTAACATTTTATTTATTCCCATAACAGTTGCAGGTGCAGTTGATGACGCAGAGCAGTCAATAGGGAATTAAAGCCATTTCTAAAGCAGCTTCAATTGCTTTCGTTTGAGTGGTCGCCCACACAGAGTAATTCCAAATTCCAATTAAGTAAGAGAATTAAATTATTTTGCATATACAATTTATATATTTCTGAGACATTTATTAGACACAAATAGAATGTAGTTATAGTATAATATACTCTATATGCTCGTATGCTATATAAGCGATATAATTGTAATAACTAAAATGTACACACTAAACGACTAAGACAATGCATTGCGAGAGCAAACGAGAGAGTGAGAGAGAGAGGCGGGATTGATTTAACAATTCTCTCTCTCTCTCTCTTTCTTTTTGATAGCTCTGTGCAACTAAAGACTAACAAGAGAATAGTTAATTGTAATTGTAATTAAATTGCATAATTATAAACAATTACGAATTGCAGTTACGAATACAATTTACAACATTACGAACAACATTTAAATTATGAGGAGAAATTAATAAATTCATTTCAACTATTTTGAATATAAACATTAAATATGCATAGTTTTTGTTGTTGTTGTTGTTGCTGTTGCTGTTATTGCTGTTGCTGCTGTTGCATAACTTCATCTAGTTAAATAATGTACGATATTTGTAATATTGCTTATCTATAAACTATATATACTTATATGCATATATAGGTATATATATATTTATGTATTTGTATTTATTTTTTTTTTATATATGTTTATATTTTGATATTGCTGCGAGCGCTTTTCGTCTGCTCTTCTTCATCTCCATCTCCTTCTTCCTCTTACTCTCCTTTTCTTTCTTTGCTTCGTCTGCAGCTTTTGCAAGCTTTTTTTTTTTTGTTTAAACTTAATTACAACGTTCGTTAATTTTTGCCGTTATTTAAAATTTAAATGTGACTCAAACTGAAAGCGACAGCAAAATGAAAAATGGCTTTTTTATATATTTTGTTTATGTTTTTACTTTTGTTTTTTTGCCTCATCGCCTTGTTTTAAAATATATTAACTAAAAGTGTCGCATAAAATTAAATTAAACATTAAATTAAAATCACAATTTTATAGACTTGATGTGTGTGTGTTTTTGTGTGTTTTGTATGGGTGTAGGTGTGTGTGTGTGTGTAAGTGTGTGTGTTGTGTCAGCGCTTCATGTGATTGGGTTTAGTTTGGTTCTCTTTCTGTTTTTTTTTCTTTATCTCATTTCGTTCTCTTTCTTTTCGTCCATCCAGGCAAAAAATATTCGTCGGAAATATTTCAGTGGAATTTTATTTTTAAAGCATAGTTCTGGGCGCAGTGGAAGGCACAATTCAATGTTAATTAAAATTGCTGCTGCAAGCTAAATGGTGAAAGCTGCAAGAGAAAGAGAGAGAGAGAGAGGGGGAGAGATATAGAGCGAGAGAAAATTAGTTAGTTTAGTTAGCTGCACGAATTTAATAAGCAAAACAATCATAGGGCTGCACGATTTGCATTGCCACGCCTCCCCCCTCCTAAAACAGAATTCACCCGCCCCCGCCCCGCACTCTGCTCACCTGCAGGAACACACACAGCGCTAAATGTTGTTGTTGTTGTTGTTGATGTTGTTGTTGTTGTTGGTGTCATTGTTGTTGTTGTTGTTGTTGTCTGTGGGTTTGTCGTTGATGGCAGCGAAACGATTTGGCAACGAATCTTCTCCACTCCACTCCACGCAGCACCCTAAAGATAGAGCGTCGCCTGCTGCCGCTGATCAAAGTGGTGTACGTAGAGTTTCTTCTTGGACTTCTCCTTGGATGGCCGCAGATCCCACACCAGATTGGACAGACTCCTCGGCCGCGACAAACGGCGCGTCTTCTTCTCCGGCAGCTTCTGCGAATCGCCCGAGGTGCGTCCCCCGCTGCGCGACGAGTCCAGTGTCCCCTCGCGCGGATTATGATGATTGTTGCTGCTCGAGCTGCGGCTGTGACTGTGACTGTGACTGTGAGCCAGATAACCGTGGGCATTCAGAATGCTGCCGCACTTGAGCACCACGTCGGGCGGCGTCTGGGAGCCGCCGCTGTTGGCCTTGGCTGAGATCGTCGGCGGCGTCATTGCCGCTGTGTTGCTGTCCGGCGTCAGCTGCAGGCTGCTCAAACTCTTGTATCTGAGAGTGTTTGATTTACTTAAGCTAATTAAATTCAAATTAAATGTAATATTCAAAGCTGCTTACCTAATGTGAAACAGCGGCGATTGCGGCTCCAGCGATTCCTTGACGGGCAAATGATTGTTGGGCGTCAGCACCTTGCCGTGGTGTGTGTGTGGATGTGGGTGTGGGTGTGCGTGGTGTGGGTGGGCGTGCGAGTGGGCGTGCGTGTGGGTGGTGTGGTGAGCCGAGGCAGCTATATTCCCATTGTTGTTGTTGTTAATGTTGCTGCCTGGTGTTGGCGGCAACTGTTGCTGCTGCTGCTGCTGCTGCTGTTGCTGCTGCTGGCTGTGACTGTGACTGTGACTATGGCTGTGACTGTGACTGGAGTTGCCGTTGCTGCTGCTGCCGGCGCTATGCGCATTGGCGTTCTTGATGTAAAGCTTTGGTAAAGTGGGACGCTGGCGCTTCTCGGCCGGCTTCTTGCCGGGTATGGTCTCAATGGGCGGCGGCACCGGCTTGATGTCCTCCTGTATATGGCTGTGATGATAGTGATTGACCAGCAGCGCCGACGGATGATGATGATGATGCAACTGTTGCTGCTGCTGCTGCTGCTGATGCTGCTGTTGGTGGCCGTAGCCGTTGCTGCTGCTGTGTTTATTCGATTCCAGGCTGCTGTAATTGTTGTTGTTGTTGTTGCTGCCAGGCTGTTGAGATTGCTGCTGCTGTTGCTGCTGCTGCGACTGCGACTGATGTTGCTGGTTAGCAGTTGTTGTGGGCGCACGGATCAAACTGCAATAGTTGCCGTTGCCGCTGCTGTCCGTGTGATGGGACTTGAGCGTGGGCGACTCGCAGATGGGCTCGAAGCGGGCCAGGCCCTTGGAGAGCGGCGTCAGGCCGCGCACATAGTCGTAAATGTGATCGATCTCGTTGTACTCCTCGGCAATTTCGGTGTTGTTCAGCGCCTGCTGCTGCTGCTTGGACCAGGAATCGCAGCTGGCGCTCTTGCGCAGCACATAGCCGCTCTCCACCCAGCCGCTGGCCAGGCCCGCCGCCGAGGGCAGCATGACGACGGGCAGCCGATTGGCGCCGCTGCTGTTGCGGCTGCTGAACTTGGAGTCCTTTTTCTCCTTTTCGCTCAGCTTGAGATCGACAATCTGTAGGCGATCCCGGGCGTCGGCCAGCAGGCGCTGCGCCTTGTCCAGGAAGCGCGTGTACTCGATAAAGTGCTCCAGCTGGTCCATGTTCTTGGCGCGCTGCAGCTTGATCTTGGCGTTCAGCGGCACCGGCACCAGATCCGTGTCCTTCTGCAGCGGCAGCGCAAAGATCCGATCGATCTCCACGCAGCCCAGCAGACGCAGCTCCGGCACAAATGGCTGCTTCAGACCCTTTGGCGCGCTGCCATGAACGAGTCTACAAATTTTGAGGGGGGGATAAACAAAAATATGTTTGTTGTTGCTCTGGGAAAAGGATTAAGGATTAGCTGTGAACTCACCTGACAATGACTGGCATGCGTTTGAGCAGCAGATTCTTGACGGTATGAACGCCGCTGATGCTGTCCTCGCGTGCGATGGGCGAGAACTTGGCTTTGGTATCGAGTGGCAGATTAATGATCTCGTCCTTGATGTTCCGGCACTGCAAATACTTGCCGTTGTCGTTCATTGTGGTCAGCAGCTCGCCGGCATGAATGGTGCGATTCAGCTGCTGGCAGCGAAAGGTTTCGCGGACGAGAACGCGCGCATTGCGCCGCCTGGCCAGCTCCAGGACGGAATCGATGCAGCGCGTGGAACGGCCGTCCTCGCTGAGCAGCTCAAAGTAGCCGCCATAGGTCTCCGGTATGAGCACCTTGGCGCCCACATTGGTGGGCTTGCGGCCCTCCTTGATCTTGATGGGCTGCGCCAGTATCTGATACTTTTTGCCGGCGCTCAGAAAGAGCGCCGTGCTCTGGAGCGAGGGCGCCGATAGCGTTGGCACGCCCAGCGCCTGATGCTGACCCTTGAGGATCTTGGCCACCGCCGGCAGCGGCTGCTTGGAGAAGTCGCGCAAATAGACGGGCGTCGCGTCCCCAAAACGGGACGCGGCCAATATGATTTGGCCGTCGGTGGCGGCCATGTCGCGGTTGAAAAACGAGAGCAGCTTGCTGCGCGCCAGTTGCACATTAAATGAGAGTAAATTTCATTGGACTGGCTGCGGCGCCGACTCGCTCGAATTATCCTCCTCCTGCTCCTCCTCCTGCCCCTTTTGCGGCTTGTTGCTGCTGCCACCCACAGCGCCCTCGTCAGACTCGCTGCCCGCGTCGCTCTCCCAATCGTCGTCACCGTTCGCGTTCAACTGATCCTCGAGCTCGAGCGCCCGTCGCTTGAGCAGCTCCTGCTGACGCAGTCGCAGCAATTGGGCACCACGGCTGCAGCAGGCGTGCGCTATTTGCTCCTCGATGGGCGTGCTGGCCGCCGCCGCTGCCTCAATGGCCGCTGTCTGTCCGCTGTGACGCTGGCGCTGACGTTGACGCTGGCGCTCTAACTGATTCTGGCTCTGACTGTGGCTGCTCTGTCCCTGTCCCTGTCCCTGTCGTTGGCTCTGACTGTGGCTCTGGCTCTGGCTGGTCAGCAGTCGCGTGGATGTCTGCAGCGCGTAGTTGAGATACTGCATTCGGTTTGCTGCTCGTCTCCCGCTGGCCACTGTGTGCGAATTGTTGTTCTCGTTGTTGTTGTTGTTGTTGTTGTTGTTGTTGTTGCTTTTGTTGTTTTGTAGCTCAGCTCCTTGTGTCGTCCTGCAAGTTTGTTGTGCTAGATTAGTTAAAGGATTTTATTTTACGAGGCTTTTAAACATGTCTCTAACTAAACAAGCAAGCTCTTGACTATGCGAGGGTTACTCAATAAGTTGATAATATGTTCACCTAAACATTTAAAACACTTCTCAGACAACCCACGCCCAACACACACACGCACACACACACACCCAGTGCTGTAGGTGTTATTTATGAGCGCATAAAGTTGAAAAGAAATTGCGAAGCGAAAGAGGCTGCCACAAGATGCATGTAAATGGCCAAGATGACGGCGACAATGCCAAACATGCCATTAAGACCATTAGGCAGCAGCAGATGCAGTTGCAGCAACAGCCGGAGTAGGAGTTGACCATCGAGCAGCGCGTTTAAGCCGGGCCAACAAATGGCCAGACATTAAAAGTACTTAAAGGATATTTGCATATTTATGAGCCCACATAAATGTGGCTGATTACGAGCTACAACTTAAACGCGGCACGCATTGAACTGAGCCCAGCTAAAAATTAGTTGGCAATTAGAAGAAGTGCCAAAGGTAAATGCAAAGTCTGCACTACAAAATATGGGGGTGGGTTGTGTTGAGGGGGGGGGGGCATAAACAATTTACGAGCCACGGCAAAAATGCATTTGCCAAAGCCATAAACAACAACTAAAGTGCAGTCACAAAAGTTATAAAACATTTCGTGCTGTACATTAAACGAGCATTAATTGAAATTTGTTAGAGTTGAAAAAGTCGCTTTTGTTTTTTGTTTTGTGTCTACAGCTCAATTTCTTCTTCTTCATCTAATTTTGGCTTTGTTTTTTGTTTTTTTTTGTTTTTTTGGACTGCTTTCCAATTAATTTGCCAGACTGTTTCGTCGGTCGGCGATAACACGGCCAGCAATTAATTTTCACCATGGAAAGTACCTTTTTCCACGGCGCTGGCAATTCTCACGCTTTTTGTAACTTATGTGGCGAAACGTGACATTTTCTCGGCTACTGGACAAAAATTGATGCCACAAACAACAGACTGGAGTCTGGAGTCTGGAGTCGGTTAGCTGGAGGATTGGCCGGCAACTGGATGTGCGGCTTCCTGGCGCGTACGTGTCTGGCGTTTTAGCTGATTTTATATTTGTTTTTATAGCGCATGGCATGACACAGTTTCAGTTGCGCCTCGCACTTAACTTGATTTCATTGAGAATGGCTTAATTAATTTAGTGGCGCCCCTGCAAACTGGATGCACCAAGTAAGTGGCACAGGCTTAGACTAAGGCACTGTGCGGCTCAGGGCACTTTTAGACTCAGCCACAGACAGCTGCTGTTGCTGCACTTAACAACTTCCTGTGCAGCAAAAAAAAAGGAGAAACTCATTTAACTTACGGCTGACACGTTGCAGAAGAAGAAGAAGAAGAAGCCCCAAAGTATTTCTTATTATTTTTGTAATTTTTTTGCTGTTGTTTTTAATAAGCAGGCAGCAAAATAAAAATAAATGAAATCCTTTTGCAAGCGCTCCTGCCACAGTTTTGTTGCCAATGACGATGACGTTGAGCTATGCTGAATTCTCGCCCTCGAGGCGGTTTCCTGCCCGAAGGGGCAAAACAAAAGCCGCAGGCAAAACACTTGAACAAACGAACCAGCCCGCTTCCAATACGAGTGCAGCTGGGCTAAGGGAAAAGTGACAGCGTCGTCGCCCTTCTCCGACTATGAAATATAAAATATGAAATATGTAACCCAAGACGCAGGCAGGAGAAGAAGCCTGACGCATAATGAGATACACAGCAACAACCACAACAGGTACAAAGCATACAAAAAACGAAACAAAATACAAAAAAAAAAATAAGTAAACATTTAAAACATTTGCAAGCTGACAACTGTATACTCTAACTAGCTGCTTATGTTTATATAATAGAATTTTAAATTAGACTATGTAAATTGGGTTGCCTGAGTTCAGTTTTGCAATCGATAGTTGCACGCATCTCCTGTGGCATGCAACCAAAGCACTCAAGTATTCCCTACCTACCCCAAGACTTGCCTCAGACAACATTAACTCACTTGCCGTGTAGATGAAGTTTGAGCTTAATGAACAAGGTATTACAACCTCGAGGGGTGTAGTGTATATCGTATAAGTAGAAGTGAGCGCGATAAAAGCAGCGTTCAAAAGGATTAGGGCAGCATGTACGTGACGCATGTGTGTGTGTGCGTGTGTGTGTGTGTGTGTGTGTGTGTAAGCAAACAGAATCTGTGCATAAGGTGTGGATGCATGTGGGTGGCTTTTGTTTTGCTAACAAAAGCAACAGACGCGCAAAGCTAGCCAAAAAGGAAAAACGAAAAACGAAAAAGGAAAAGTGTGTGTAAGGAGCACGTCCCGGTCGCAGGTCAGGCAGCCACAGCTCATAAAAGGAAGCAAACATACACACACACACACACACACACATGTGTGTGTTTGCACACTATGTGTGTGTGTGTGAGTGTGTGTGTCTGGGCACATTAATCACACTAAAGAGTTTTACAAAATGCAACTCAGCCAAAGCCAGCAACGAAATTGTCGTTCTCGTTGTTGTTGTTGTTGTTGTCGCCACTTTAAGCTGTGGCTTAAAAATTGCGGCAAGCTGCTTAGAGCGTCTAAGAATCCGCTTGAACGCCAACGCCAACGCAGCACTTGACACTTCTGCACATAATGCAGTAAACATAATGCGCGTATTCCTTGGCTGGGAACCGAAACTCCTTTACGCTTTTATTTTTTGCCTTGGCTTTGGCTTTGGCTTTATTTAATTTCATTTCCGTTTTGTCAAGCAGCTGCAAAACACCTTTATCTTTAGCCTGGTCCGAGTCCTGATTATGTCTTTCTTAGCGCTTTTGATTACATTTTATCCGGCTTATTGTTGTTGTTGCCGTTGCAGTTGTTGTCTTTCATAACCATTCTACCCCTTGGTGTGACTAATGACAGACAGCGCTGCCTTGCCACTTGCCACTTGCCGCTTGCCACTCGTTTGTTTAGCCTCCATGATGTAAATAATGAAATAATATGGTTTTTCTCTTGTCTGCCATGAAAAATTAACGCGCTGTCCACTCTTGACTTTTTTTCTATATCGCTGGACAGTTGGTTTTTGCTTTCATTTGTCAAGTTGAGCTTTTTGTCCCTTTTGGCTGCCCTTTGGCGGGGTGTGAGAAAGGCGTTTGCGATTGTTTGCACTCCGTTTGGGTTACGGTTTGGGCCGCAAGGTTGTTTATGGCCCATAAGGTTATTGCACTGAAATCATGATAGGGTTCCAACTCTTTGTTTTGAGTTATGGCCAAGCATAAAGTTTAGCATATGCTTTGAGCGCCCAAGGGAAATACCGCAATAATATTTGTTTAATACCCGAGAAAACGTTAGGCTGAGTTCTAAAGCTGTTCACGCACACAAAAAAAATCATATCAATATCTTAACTTGTTTATAAGCCCAGTTTATTTTTTTTGTGGGCCTTGGGCCTCAGCTCTGGCCATGTCTGATATGTAAATAGATGTGATGAGCCATATTTTATATATGTATAGACGTAGGCTTGATCTACATGTACAGTGTCGTCTGACAGAATGTAACGTATTTTTCCAGTTGTATTCATATGCTAAATTTAACAGTCGGAACGCGCCCAATTCCAATTTCAATTCCAATTCCGATTCATAAATGGCGGGGGCAGCAGCAAATCAAAAGCAATTAAAATGCAAAGCCGCAGAACGTCAAAAAGGGTAATATTGTTGTTGTTGCTGGTGTTGTTGTTATTGCTGTTGTTGCTGTGACGTTGATGAGGTTGCCCGCGCCAATGATTTGTGTTTTTTTCTTTTTCCATTTTTTTTTTTTTTTTTGAAATGTTGACGTGCTTACTAATCAACGAAGCGGTCAGAGTGGGAAACACATTTCTGACTTTTTATTAATCATGCGCATAACAACAACAACAACAACAGGGGACTAGGGACAGGGATAGGGGAGGGGGGGTTTATTAAGAACCAGAAAGAGGCACAGGAAATCGAAACCGAAATGCAGCGACATTTTGCTCGGTCGCATTTGGTGGCACATTGGCAAAGAACCGTTGGCTGCCTTTTGAAGTGAGGCAGCGAGGCGTTGTTGTGGTTCATTGAGCAGCTTTAATTTATGCTTTACGAGTGCTTATTGTTAGCCGCAGTTCTAACTTGGCTGACACTTTGTTGCCGTAAGTTCTGTTTGCCTTTTGCCAGACGAAACGAAAGTTTCTTTCTTCACTTTGATTGAGCTTTGTTGTGTGTGTGTAAAAGGGAAATCCCTTTTTGGGCAACCACGCTGCCATTTATATAAACAAATGCTGTTGCTGCTGCTTAAAGACAAATAGACAAGGGGCTGGGCCCTGGCACTGGGACTGGGTCTGAGGCTGGGTCTGGGTCTGGCCCTGGGCTTGGCAGTGCCGAGGATGGGCTTTGTTGCTTTGCTTTTGACCCAGAAAAATGAAAATACAATAAGAAAATGTTGCGCCCGCTCGTTTGTAAGTGAAATTTTCAGCTATCCGCTTTGTTGTCAATAGCCCAATACAATTCGAGTGCTGGAAGCCATCCAACCGAAGATGAGACGCGAAGTGCGTTGGTGTCAACTCCGCGACAGACCATTAACTTGTCAGCCCCGCGGGAGTGTGGGCAGCAATGGGCATATAATCGAGCTGATAATGAACTGGCCAAACAAATTGTTTTCAAAAACAAAACAAATACTACAAAAAAAAAAATAAATAACAGCCAGTGAAAGGCGTATGAGAAATGTGTTAGAACTCTTTAGGGAAAAACAACTTTCAAGTTCTGAAATGTGTAAATGTTATTCGTAAGCTATTTAGATAAAGCTAAATTAGCTTAAATTCAAAATACTGTCAATAATCAAAGCTAAGTTCAAAGAAAATTTCCATTTTAATCTTATTCGCCTTTTCGGAATTACCAAATTGATTTTTTTTATTTCCTTAATAATATATTTTGATTTCTTGCCACAACATTTAATTAAATCAATTTTTCGAATAATTTATATTAATTTGTGGCAATATTTAATTAGTTATTAAAAAGCCATAATATATATTTAATATTTTCAATAAATAACCATTTATTTTAAATGGTTTATTTGTTTTGAAATCTGTTTTAGTTATTTATAATCATTATTAACCCTTATTATTTTATTATATATTCATTTTATTTTTTATGCAGAACAGTTTCCGCGTTGTAGCCTCAATTTAAAATCCATTCTTGACACTTTATATGGACAGCTATTAGCTGTCTACGAAATTCACACAAGCCAGACACACACACACACACACAATAATAATAATAATAATAATTTTCACATTTAACCCAATTTCTAGAGCATGACGCTAATTAGTTTTAAATGATACATATGTATATATTTTGTATTTACATATTTATTTATGAATTGCTCACCTAATGCGAATGCAGCCAATCTCAATTTGGCCGCTCCAGAAAGTGCCGTTAAATATGTACAATAGAGATTTACACCTTTTGGCAATCAATTAACACACAAATACACTCTCACACACACATGCACAAATAAACACTCATTACTCATTGGCGGCAATTTCTTGACTTGAATTTTTGTTTTCTATTTGCCTTGTGATTTGTTTTCGTTGTTTTTGTTTTTGTTTTTTTTTTTTTTGTTTAGGGTTATTTGTTTGTCGGTTACGCGACTTTTATGCCCATTTCGTAATAAACGTAATGCGAAATTTCTTTTGTTCAACGCAACACTAACTGTGAATTTCACAATACCAAATGGAGCACACAAGAATTTTTACTTTCACGCCGAACTGACGAGGCTGTGACTTAAGATTGTTTCTTTCTTCTTTTTCTTTCGTTTTAAACTAAGTTAACGCGATTTGCATAAAAAACGAAACGAAACGCGCAGAATATTTTTTTTTTTTATATTTTTTATTTCTGTTCGCCCTCCGCTCGCAAACACTTATTATGTATTCTCTCTGGCGACTTGCGGTTCTCTAGTGTCGAGTATCGAACAACGAGCATCGAGCATCAAGCATCGAGTATCGAGTGTCGAGTGTCTCGCGTGGGTTTCGGCCGCGCACGCGCACAGATCGTCGCTGGGAGCGACGACGACGATGGTGGATTGAACCGGTCGCTGGATGCGGAGCTAATGAAATGCGAGCTACGGTTCTGAGCGCTGTCGAGTTGAGTGCCCAGAACAACGCAGCCGAACAGTCGCAGTCGCTGCTTGGCGTCGCAGTCGGCGTCGCGCCTCTGTTAACTTAACAGCGCACTGTTAAACCGGTCGGGGGATCTGCGGGTTCGGCCTTTCTTTCGGGCATTTGTTTTGGGCTCTAATTTCTAAGCAAACGCTGTGCGAGCGATTCTCGGCGATAAGCGGCGGACAGTTGTTTAATAGTTTTCTTTCGAATTTTGAGACTCTTCTTCTTCTTTTTCTTTTTCTTTTTTCTGTGTGTATGTGTGTGTGTTGTCTTTTAATGTTTTTATTCTTCTGATTTGTTTGCTGAGAAAAACTAGCCAGCTCCCAAAATCCCGACTGGCTGTTGATTTGTTTGGTTAGCGTCTCTTTAGATTTCATTAACATTTGCATTGGCCGACGCCGAAGTAAGCTGTGTGTCAACCGGGTGGTGGAATCGTAATATTTTGTTGCTGGCCATCATCATCATTGTGCGTGTGAATTTTTATGGTTCATTAAAATTAAAAGCAAGCGCTGCCTTTTGCCTTTTATTTATAGCGACCGATTGGCATTTAGAATGTGAGTTTTTAAGTTTTTGTTGAGGGCTTTTATTTTCTTATTTTCTTATTTTTGGGTTGAGTGAACCAAACGGCATCAAATACTGTGGGACTGACTCTGTTGGATGACAACAAAGACAAAATTTAGCGAGCTCTGATGTAATAGCGGCTTCTTCCAGTCCCATTGTCCAGTGTCCGCAACATATGCATATCATCATGCAGTGTTGCGACTGGCCAAAAAAAAATAAATTAAATACGAAAAAAGGCTTAAGCCAGAACAAGAACTGGCTAGCTGTCTGGGCCAATGATTTACGACAAGTTACTTTAGAATATTCAATCAGAAAACCTTTCAAAATTGCCGCAAGGCCAAAGTTCTACTCGTAAAAGCTGGACCACAATATATATACAATATATATATATGTATATAAAAATGGCATGCATAGCACATGAAATATGAGCGCAAATTATGAACAGACGTCACGTCAAAGGATTAACAAGCAGCCCCCTCCCCACCCAGCTACAACATCAGCCTCAAGCCCAGTTTTCGCCTCAGTCCGAAAACGAAAAAAAATCAAATGAATCAAACGTCGAGCCGAGTCGACTTTGATTTCAAGGAAGTCGTCGTCGTCGTCAGCGTCGTCATCGTCCGATCCGCTGATTTTATTTTTATGGCTTTGCGCCAGGCAGCTAACCTGAACCTTTTTTTTGTTGTTGTTTGATTTTGTTTCTGTTTTCGTATTCGAGCGAAAACGCAGCAAAGCGATTAAAATCTAACAAATTCTTCTTTTTTTTTCCCAGAGCAAGGGCAAGGGCGGTGGCGCAGGGGGCGCGGCGTGCGGGGGGTAAGCGATCCAGCGCGTTAAATGGTCAACACCCAGCGCGCCCGAGGCCCGAACAAAACTCAATTTTAAAATGCAGATTATGTGCGCTGATTAAATATTGTTTTTTAATTTCTATCTGCGTCGCAGTTGGAAATTAAAAATGCACAGCCAAATGCAGCCAAAGGGAAATGCAACAAATTGCGTTAACATGCCACGCACGTCGCGCTTAATAATAAAAAAAATAAAGAAACGAAGTAAAAAAAAAACACACATTTAAAATTGAAAAAGAACAACACAAGCAGAAGTTTGGGTCGCGGCTAAAGGCGTTGCCAAAGCAGCGCCGCCTATTGAAAGCTCTTTGACGGCCTTTTGACTTGGCCCGGCCAACGACTGACGAGACAAGAACACATCAGCAAACGTCATAAGACTAAAGTGAAGGCTTTCAGTTATAAAGGGTATATTGACTTCTGCACTTATGCTTACTTACAAAACTTCCCAGGGTATTTAGCTAGTGCAGTTTGCGTGCTTGTTCTTCGCCTGCCTTATCACACACGCAAGTTCGTTGCCTAAGTCTTTTGTTTTGGCGGCTTTGCTTTATCAAATTTGTGGAAATCGGTCTTATAACGGTTTGTCAGCTGTGTGTGTGTGTGCTGTTTATCAGGAAACTGTTTGTCGGCTTAAAGATTTGCATAAGACACACACAAAAATAAATCTCCGTCTTTTGTGCGTGTGCCAATTCTTGGCTGCAGCCCACGCCGGCATCTCTCATCCATAACTCAGAGCCGTATGCAAATGAGCTGCAATTGGAGCTGAAGCTGGAGCCATTGCTGGAACTGTGGCTGTGGCTCCAAAATTAGCTGCAAGTTTTTGTTAGGCCCGCGCTTGCACTTTTTTTTTTGGCTGCCTTTCTTTGGAAAGCGCAACGCGTTGATTGATTGTCTTGGCCAGGTTGTTTGGAGCTATATGAAGTGTATATACTATATATGCGGGCTTTGCTTCCCTGGTGCGGGCCTAACCTTTTGCACTGCACTCGCCTGAGTGTGTGTCTGTGTGTGTGTGTGTGTGTGTCGTGTTGTGCTTTGTTTTTGTTCTTTTTTTTTTGTCTTGACTTTGACGCTTCGTTTCCTGCACAGCATTTTACGCTTAATTTGGCTTTGATTGATGTTTTAGGCTGGCTCGGGTTCGCGCTGCCCTGACTCATACTGTTACGAAAAATTAGTTTATTTTACTGCCTGGTTTGTCGTGGTTCACTGAACTCCGCTGTGAGCAGCTGCAGCTCGCTCTGCTCGCTGGGTGGGGCAGTGGCCACCAACTATTTGTGCAGCCCTCGCATAGCCAATAATTTTCGTATCATGACAACTTGTTGGCCAGACTGCAGCCTCGCCCTCCGACGATTTGTCTTAACCACTTTGACCCAGTTGCGTTCTTCGCCGGCTGATTTGGACACTTTCCAGCACAGAGCGCACAGGTTGGAAAGCAATTAATTACATTGCCAACTTGTACGTGGCCACAATGAGATTGTTAACAGCTCAAAGCGCACGTCAATCAATCAGTCACTCGCTCAATTCTCAACAGCAGTCAATGGCCTCGCCGGCCTCGCTGGGTAGTTCCCAGTTGTGGCCCAAAAGCTCTTAGTTCTTAGTGTTCTCTGTTGAGTTCATGCTGTCATGTTGGCGCTCCAGGTGCCATTATTTATTATTTGGCGCGACAAACGTTGCCCACCAATTAGGACACGGTACGCGAACATTTTTCATTCGGCGGAAAGTTGCCAATTTGGCTTTCATTTTCATAGTGCGCGGCCCTTTGGTGGAAAGTTCTCATGTTAGATACCCTTAATAGGTCCCAGCCAAAAAGCTGTCGTTGTCCATGCAACTAACAATGCCAGCACCATAACAAGGACAGCTCCATGCCATGGCAAATGCATTCAAATGCGAGCAAAGTCAGTGCCACTGCCAATGCCAAACGGCAATGGCAATGGCAATGGCAATGGCGACGGCACTGGCAGCATCCGCATCCTAAAACAATAAGCAAGGGCAGACAGAAATAAAGAGAATCCAAGCAAGCAAATAAACAAACCAAACCAAACCAAACCAAACCAAACAAACGAAAAACGCGAACGACTTCAAGCATCACGTTTCACGAACTCGCGGCAGAACACGTCCCTGTTCCTGGGCGCATTAAATGCAAACAGCCAAAACCGACGACAACAACAACAACAACCAAACCCAAACCCAAACCCAAACCGAAAACCCAAAAGCAAAAGCATTGCAAGCAAACCAAAAAAAATTGAAATAAACAACAGCGCGGACAATAAGTAAAAGTTTGCTACAGTTGCAACGACTCCAGATCCAGCACGGCGACTCCGCACTAATCTTTGCAGCGTATGCGCAGAGATGCGGCATCATTCTCATTGTTTGCCACCCAACCGATGCCGCACCACCCTGCCCCACGTTGCACGTTGCACGTAACAACATCAACACCAACACCAACAGCAACTGGCAACGGGCAACTGGCAACTGGCAACTGGCAACTGGCAACAACAACTTGCAACTTCATCCTTGCTGCACCACCCGCTGCACGCGGCTCACGTTCGCAGCAGCCAGAAATATGGAGAGAAAATTGCCATCGACTTGCACAAAGTACATCGGTTTTTAGTGCTATTGCTATTGCCATTGGTCCGAGTACCAAAATGACGGGGTATTACAAGTCGAGCTCTCCGTTTGTCAATGCTGGGCAGGACTTATATTTTTGTAAGCAGTCGTTAAGTTTTAGAGCTTTTTAATGCACTGAAACAATAAATTGATGGGTCAAATTTAAAAATAGATTATCCTTCTGATAATAAATATTAAAGTTGGGTTTAAATGAATAAAACGAATTCCCTGAGATTAAGCTTTAACTGAGTTAAGAGAATTTTCCTTAGAAAGATTTTCTATGTTTGTTAAAAGCTGATTACATTTAAGTTACTTGAGTTAATAAAAATAAAAAAAATAAATATCAATATACATATATGTTAAATATTAAACATTTCATTTTAAAGGTATCCACATCTATTAAGCAATTATATGTTTTTAGCATTTATTTAATTCAAAGTTCTACTTAAATTATCATTTATTAAAGTGCCTTTAATAGGGTATTCCATATGCCTGAACTCATCCTTTATCTGGGCTGGGTTTTTTATTAATCTTGTTTCCCGTATTGACTGCCGCATAAAGTGAAAATGTTCGCTGCTTTCCTTATGCCGCAATTTACTTTTGTTTTTTTGGTTTTGTTGCTTTCCTTGAATGCTTTTTCCTTTTTATTTTTTTGGCTGACATTTTGGCATTTTTGCAGTCATTCAGTTCCTTTGGCCTGCGCTAATTTATCACTTGCCACGTGATGCATGTGGGTTTATTGCTACTGTTGTTACTGCTGCTGCTGCTGCAGTTGCTGCTGCTGCTGCAGTTGCAGTTGCAGTTGGATTGAACTTATCGAAACCGCACAATCAGCACACGGGCAAAAGGCACAAAAGGCACAATATCTGAAAAGCGACTGATTCTCAGGTTGCTGCTGCTGTTGCTGCTGCTGCGGATGCGGCTGACTGCAGAGTTACAATTTCAAAACAAATAAATTCATGCTGCAGGCTAAAAAGGGCAGCCCAATGGATGAGCCGCAGACACTGAGAACGGCAAACTGAAACTGAGACCGAGACTGAGCCCGAGACTGAGACTGAGACTGAGCCTGAGCCCAAAGCAAACAAATCAAGGAGCAGCCAACGACGATGAGGAAACATGAAGTTGCAAAAAAAAAATAAACCAGCAAAAAAAAATGCATTGGGGCTTGACTTCAATTGTTCTGCACGCTGCTCCCACTGCTGCTGCTGATGTTGCTGCTGCTGCTGCTGCTCCTGTTGCCATTTAACACAAGAGAAAAAAACAGCAGCAATTATTGCTAGCTACACACACACACACATACACACACACACACATACACACACACTCGACACTGCGCCGGCGGTGCTAGTTTTTGTGCTCATTTCAGCATTTCAGGCGGCTACAATAATAATCCTCCAAACGCCCACCGTTCGTTTCTGTGCATTTTGTGTCCAGCCTAGAACGGGGCTGGACCTCATTTGCATGCTGGCCGTGTCGTGTTCATGTGCGGCTTCATTTGCTATTGCAGCTGCCTGCTTTTGTTGTTGTTGTTGCTGTTGTTGTTTGGGTTGTTGTTAAAGCACTCAGCGCTCTTGATTTCATTGCGGAGTTCGATTCAGCTACGGACCAACAACATATATATCCATATGCATGCCTTGATTTCGTTTTCGATTTCAATTTCATTTCTAGGACTTCGCTTTGTTGTTGTTGCTGCTGCTGCTGCTGTTCCTGCTGCTGCTTTCATAAAAGTTAAGAGCAGATTTTGCATGTTGCCCTCAAGCTTCTGCTTTTTGTAGTCGTTGTCGTTGTCGTTGCCGTTTGCGTTGTTGAGCGTCTTTTGTTTTCTGGCAGCGCCATTGTCAACATTTTGGCGCTTTTGGTTTGGGCCATGCCCAGATTGTGTTGTTGCCGCCTTTGGCTGGCATTTTACCTGCTTTGTTTATCTAGCAAAACTTTCGTTCTTCGCATAAGTTTTAAGCCCGCCTTCCCCTTTTTGCATACTGTTTGTTTGTCTAGCTGTCAACTTGTTTAACTTGTCAAAATGCGTGTTTGTTTTAGTTGTTGCTGCTACAGCTGTTGCTGCAGGCAATTAAAGCGCAACTTAAATGCGTGCAACAATATCGCGAATATTGCACAAATTGCGAGCTCATAAATTTCACCTTGAACCTCGGCAACAGCAACGGCAACAACAACAACAACAACAACAAGAGGCAAGGTCATGGCTTATAGCCAAACCAAACAAATAAGGCAACGGCCATTTGGGCCAAACAATGATGCAACAAATTCGATTGGCCTGCCTGCCAGCCAGCCTGCCTGTGCTGCGGCTAACGTAATTTAATAAAACGTTTAAGCGATTAGATACGTTTGTATGCACTAAAATGTAACCATTAGATACGCTATCTACACACACACACACACCGCACACACACACACACACTTGGCTTAGACACAACAAAACAAGTGCAGCCAAAGCGGCAGCAGCTGCTGCACTTGCTGGGCCAAAACGCTAACGAGCCTTTGGCCACGCTCTCTGCCCCACCCCCCTTCTGCCCCACCCGTTGCCTTTCTACCCAGTCAGCCATGCTCTGGCCCATGGCTGGGATCTGTGTCGAGACGACGACGACGCTCCCTTTTACTTGATGCTGGTTTTACTTTTGCTGGCTGCCTCGTCCGTTGGCTTCTCCTTTGGCATGGTAAATCTGCGCTGCCAATCGCTGAAATTATTGCGCTCAATCTTTGTTATTAGATTAACTTCTATTTTGTTTTCCTATTTGACTTTGCCATAAAAACGAATCGAGCTGAACCTTTAATACACTTGCCCCAAACGGGGCAGCTTGATTCGTTCAAATTGTATGTGGAAATCTCTTTTATGTTTTTACTTGCCCCAAGCATTTAAATATTGAGTTGAACTAAATGAGACTTTAGAATATGCAAAGATATTCATGATTTCTTTTAAGTCAGTTATTTACTTGAAGAGCATTTAATAGTCGGTCTGTTTTAGGCTTAGCCAATTTACTTGTTATCTGTTGCTGCCGCTTCTGCTGCCATAGTTGCTGTTGTGTTGTTGGCTGTTGCCCATTTGAAAACTGAAAGTGCGCCTGGTCAAGCTGAGCTTAGTCAATGGCATTAGGCAATGTTGCATTAGCTATGCTCGCCTGGCATTCAGTTTTGGCTTCATTTGTTTTTACGGCCTGCATTTTGTAGACGTTGCCATTACGCTGACTGCAACTGCAACTGCAACAGTTGCTGCTGCTGCTGCACTGCATCTTCCACAACAACTGCGGCTGTGGTTTTATGTGGCCATGCGCGATGAGTTTTGCCTGTTTTTGGGGCTGCTAAATTGGTTTTGTGTTGCTGGCGCATCAATTGAACAGCAAACAGCAAACAGCAACAATCAGCAGCAACAACCTGCAACCTGCAACCTGCAAGCTGCTAGCTGCAAGTTGGCATGCCGTAACTTGGCCAGTGTCTATTCTTTTAGAAAGGCAACAACTTTCCTTGGACCATGATGCGGTCATAGACCGACGGCAACCAACCAGCCAACTTTCGCCTAACCAAAGTCGATAATAATGTTGTTGCTCCATCACGGCAGCAACATCAGCTGTTGTTTGCGTTTTTTTTTTGTTTTGTATATTATGCAATTAGAGAACAATTTGCCAATACAATTCTAATTAAGAGAGCACAGAGAGAGACAATCTGTCTGCATATTAAAATCGTTTAATGAGTGGCTTTTATGTCGCTACCCACACAGACAAAGCCTTAATGCTTATTACGGCTGAGGGGCTGTCTGCGTATTTATGCATGCAATATTAATGAGGGAATTTCACAGGCTGGCCCACGCCGGATACGCCCGCCCCCCGACCATGCCCACAGACCATGGCTGTGACAAGTGCGGCGTAATTGAAAGAAATTAAAAAGGAAAAACACACAAAGCTGCAACAGTTGAACGACAGCAGCAACATCAACAACAACAACAACAACAACACCAACAGTAACAGCAACATATAAAATGATGATGATAATGTGCCGCGGAAATGGGTTAAGCTGCTTAAATGTTCTTCGCCATCCTCGCGGTGGCTTCTTACAAAAAAAGTATTATTTATTTTTGTTGTACGTGAGTTGGTCTGAAGTCAAGCAGAAGTTGTCGTTGCCGTTGTTGTTGCTGCTGGTGCTGCTGCTGCTGCTGCTGCTGCTGCTGTTATTGCTGCTGTTTAAATGCATTAAAATGCGTACGCATCAAAATAAAGCTGCTCGCAATTAAAGGCAGAGAAAGTGAATAGTCTGGCCCCAAAGATATATATCTTAGCATACCGCACACAGTAAGAGCTAAAAGTTTAGCCACATTAATTGTTTGTTTTGGCCATTTAAAGCTTTTACTCACGTGCCGCAATTCTATTTTAGTGGGTTTAACGAGTTCGCTCTTACCTGCAAATAGATGAAAGGAAAAAAAAGAGATGGAAAACTTTAGATAAACTTAGGCCGGCATTTATGCGCAATAAAAAGTGCGCAACAATTAAATTAATAATAATCATAATTTTTATGTTGGGCTTTTATGTTTTTATTAAGCGACAATTGGACAACTTGTTTTGCCAACCAACAAAAAACAAAAAAAAAAAATAACTACAAAAAAGCCGCCAACAGCTCGTTTAGCAAGTGTGTTACACTGTGCGACATGAATGAGGTTTTGAGATTACCAAAAATTAAGTTATAATTGAGTATTGCACAAGAATACACAAAGTAGGCTACGACAAGTTCTAATTGGCATCTTTACAGGGTATCTTTAGCTATTAATCCGTTGCGCAAACTTTATCAAATCATTTATTGTCAACAGTGGCCAACAGATGGCGCATATCAATTATCAAGCTGCAATTTCCATGCAACAGCAGTCGACGCAAACAAAAACAAAAACAGTAAGTGAAACAAGTTTGTGGCATTTAATTTGTATGAAAATAGACTCGGCCCGGCTGTCCGCGGAGCACGTCTAGGCCTAGACATTGGCCATGTTGCCGGCGGCTTAATGAAAACTTGGCGCCTGCTGCTCAGCTCCCAACCCCAACCCCAACCCCATCCCCAACCACAATTCCTCGATGGCTGTCGTCAGCTGAAGGGGCCGAGCATCAAGTGTTTTAAATTGAAAATTTAATTAAAGAACTTTGTGTCCCTAACGTCTGCCCCTTTGTGCCCCTCATTCGGTTGGCATAAATTAGCCAAACAAAAGCTTATTGAACTCAAGGCGCCCGCTTCATGGTCAAAATCAGCGCAAATCGCTGTCAATAATGGCCGAAAAAGAAGAAGAAGAAGAAGAAGAAAAATAACAAACCGGACTGTGGCCAACGTAAAGGCTTAGTTAAGTCTGAATTCACACGCTTTTTGATACCAATTCCAAACAATTGCCCTGCGTCAACACGTCTGCCCAAGTCACGCTTACCAAAATGGCAGTCTGTCAAAATTGGCAAAAAAGGCGACAAAGCGGCTAAGAAAACAACACGCAAAAACACACTGTGTGTAAGTGTGTGTGTTGTGGCAGCTAATAATGCGACTTAGTTGGGCAGCTTGGGTTGAAGGTGTCTATCAAGGACTAATTGGAAAAGTCGCTTAACTTAAGCGCAGGTTCTAAAAACATGGCTTAATAGCAATGGTCAAAAGTTAACAGTTAACTCTTTAGCAGCTTATTACCAAAATGTATTTCGGCTGTTCAATAAACTATCAACAGCTGTCAGCTGTTGTTGCTGTTGGGCCTTTTTGTCTGTTGAGTTTGTTGCTTGTTGACTTGTTGCCATTAAGTTAAATGACATAAGCATAAAGATTTACGCCGCAGCCGAAAAAGCGGCCAACAAATCAGCCGCTGTCAGGCAAAGTGTCAAATTTGTAATGAGCCAAAGACAAACACAAATGAAACAGAACGCGGCCACGCCCAAAAATGTTGAAAATCGGTTTTGATTAAAGAAGTTGTCAACCGGTCGACACAAAAGCCGCTCGATAATTGCGCGTGGGCTCAAATATTGTTAAGTATTATTAAATTCAGCTACATCTCGATCGCATTTATTCGCTCGCCACGCCAATTTGCATAGACTGGCAAACACCGTTTTAGCCTTGAGCCGAGCTTCAAGCTCGTGTATTATTGTAAACTGTTTAAAGTCTCTTAACAAAGGCAACGGCAGCGACCTTGCCAACCCATAGAAAAGACTCAGACCTTTGATTGCAGACACAATTGAATTGAATACACAGCAACAGTTGCTTAAACAAATTGCAGCGCTATAATTAATAATTTCTTTTTTCGGTACTTTAAAACAAATATTGAGAGAGCTGGCAAAAGAGGTGGGCGCAGTTTGAGGCTGGCCCACGTTGAACGCTTGTTGTGAACCGGGAAACAATTATCTTGATGTCGCCATCAAGCTATCATCAGCATCATTCGCATCATCGTGAATGCACTTCCACTTAATGAGACACAATACACACACACACACACACACACACACACTTGCATCGATAGCAACAAAAACAAAACTTTCATTTGTTTTCGCTCACTCAACATAATGAAAAACTGCGATAAGCAAACTTAACAAAAGAAAAAAGGCAATCGAATTTGAAATACCCTTTTTGTTATACTATAAGTTTTCCCTAACTTTAACTAATTTTGCTTTTGCCTTTGCTTTTCTTCATGGTTGACAAACTGACTCTTTAAACTTGGCTTCAGCTTCCCACTTAGCCCAGTTAGGGTATGAGTTAAATGCTTAATATGTATATGGGTTGCGCCTGATTTTGCTCGAACGTGGGCCGTGCGGCAAACTTTTGATGCACAGCCCCGCCCCGTCCCGCTCCGCCCCTCCTTGCCACACAGTTCGGGCCCTGCGTAGGTGTCGCCTGAGTCTGAGCTGCATTCGTGATTAGAGCGCGCTGATAAGCGAAGCTTTGGGCCGTGCCCAGGCTCTGGCTGCTGATCGTCTATCATATATGCAAGTGGGCTGGCTGGCTGGTTTTAATCTGAGCTTGGCTCAGATTTCCGCTTTGGCAGCTGCAATTGCAACTGCAACAGCTTTTGGGCCAATGATGAAGACAAATGTTAAGTGCGCGACATTTTCACTGTCAATTAGCGCCTAGGCTGGGGCTAAATTGCTGCTGCTGTTGTTGCTGCGGCTGTGGCTGCTGCTGCTGCTGCTGTTGTTGCTGTTGCTGATGTTGCTGACAGTTAAATAACGCAAACGTGCCGAGTTGCAATTGCTTGTTGCTGCTGCTGCTGCTGTTGTGCCGCCAAGCACGTAACTCAATAACGCGCACATTCTAACAGCAACAACAACAAGAACAGCGGCAGCAGCAAAAAGGCAGCGGCAGCAACAAGAACAACAACAATTAAGCTAACAATGTACCACACACAAGTAAAAGTTGTTGTTAGTGTCGACGCGACTCGACATAATGAAAATCTGCTCGCTTGCCCTGCATGCCACTTGCCACTTGCCCCTTCCAACCTCCACCTACCGCTCGGCAACAAAGTGCGATTGCGCCCCTCGCTCCCTTGGGAAATTGTCTAATGAAAAGCTGCTGTCGACACAAACGAAGCGTGGCCGGGCCAGAAGTGTAAAAAGTATAAAAAAAAAATATACAGAAAAATAGTAGCAGGTTAGACGCCAAGCGGGAATTGCGCCAGAGGTGCAAAGGGAAAGGGGCTTTGGGGCAGGGCAATAAAGCGCCATCGATTAAGCCTTAAATACTTTTGATGTTGCAGCTGCTGTCGTTGCTGCTGCTGCTGCTGCTATTGCTGTTGCTGCGGCGCCAGCGTGTGATGAAAGCCTTTCATCTTGTAAACAAGTTTAAGTTATATAAAAAAAAATAATAATATAAATACCCTAAACAGTGAAAGACTAAGTTGTAAACTATTGGAAAGGTTTAAAGTTGCTTGCGTAACATTTTTTCTATTACAGGGTATTTTAACTGGAGAAAGCATGCGAGGTTCTTGTTGCTGATAATGGCTTCATTATGACAGCTTAAATGAGGGGTAACTGAGAGTCAAGCAAAATGTGGCTTAATGGCTGTTTTTTTGTTAGTGTTAATTATATGGTCAGTTGCCTCAGATTGCAGTCTGCACATTTTATTTGCATGTGCTGCCCAAATTGTTTGGCTGACAAATTCTTGGCCTGAAATTATTTGGCAAAGTTGCAAATGAAATTATTTTCATATTTAAACTTATGGGCATGGTTTTTTTTCTGTTGGCCTGGCCAGCAAACATACTTAGTGGCAACTGGCAACTGCAGCCGGTTGTCTATTGTGAATGAGTTATGGGGCATTACAGCGCAAGTTTTTTTTTCACCATATTGCATTTCGAGCTGCGGTTGCAAATTCTACAAATATCAAAAAAAGAGGAAACTAAAAAAAGGAACTGAGTCAGGTTTCATATATTTTATATATTTTTGTATTTGTGGGAGGAGGAACTAAAACTAGCTGCGATTGCGAAGGTGAAGTTCGTTGCACCCGCTGGCAAGATTACAACTGCCATTTGCCAGTTGCCAGTCGTCATCCTAGTCGTTGTCTTCTTCTTGCCACACAGCACAGCAGACGGGCAAATAAATTGATTGATTTATGCCATGAGCCCTGCAGACAGTCAGCGCGATCTTCAGCTGGTCATGGTTTCAACTTTTTTTTCTTTCTTCTTCTTCTTTTCGTCTTTTTGTAGTGTTTGCTGCTGCTGCTGCTTTTAATTATGGGCGTGCAGCTCTTAAAGCCAAAGACCCACTGCTCCAGCCATTAGCAATTTTAATTTATTTATGTATGCGCCGCAGTTCGACTTTTGAGTTCAGCTCTTCAGTCTTCAGTCTGTTCTCAGTTCGCAGTTCTCTGTGTTCTGTCTTCGGTCTTCTGTCTTGAAGCGTACGAATGTTTGCATAAATTAATTTCAAATGCACAAACATGGACTAGAACACCACACGGATTGCATGTTATAACAACAGGCCGTACAAGCCAACTGCGATTTGCGACTGCTTTGACTTGAGCTCGGTTTGTTTTATTTTATTTAAGTTGAATTTGGATTGCATTTTATGTGACATTTTGGCTAATTAAGTGCGGCAAATTGCAGTTAACATGCACTGCGGCCATCACATCAATTTCAACAATGGCATTTTAAGTAATTTGTAATCGCCCATAAGTCAAAGTCAAATGGCCAAAACGGCAAATTGCAAATTGCGCATACGACGCGTTGCCAAATTGTATGGCCGAAAAACATAAACGTTGAATGAATCAAACACTACACTTGCGTGGGGTGTTTTAATCAAAGCATCAAGTGTGTAACAAAGAAGATTATATAAATATTATATGTATGGTAATAATTGAACTGAAGAGGTTTAAAATTATGTCTAAGTTGCTTCCTTTGTTTTCTTTTGGCTTTCTGTTAGGGTATTCAAAAACTCAACAAACCCAACACAACTTTCGTGCTTTGTGGCGGCTTCTTCACATTTTAACACCTTTTGTTATTGTTGTTGTTGCTTTTTATATTGATAATTAAAATATAAATTAAGCAAGACGTTTATGTAAACACGTCCAACAAAATTTGGCCAACCTTGAACTGCGGCTAGTTTTATGCATCCACTAAATAAATATATGTGATCAGCGCTTCTAAGTGGAATTATGATGTTGACCAGGTTCTCTGGCCGTGTTTAATGAGTTTCAGGCACTTCAAGCGGCTTTATTGGCCAATTTGCATGTTGATTGCATTTAGCTATTGCTGTTGTTGTTGTTTGTAATTGTTAACGGCCCCTGCAGTCACGATTCAATTAATTTGTAATTTATGTTGCAGTTGGCCCAAAAGTGCAGCTTACAATAAAAACAAAACAAAAAAAAAAAAAAAAAAACACGTGTGGCAAGCAGACAATGATTCGTGAATGTGTTCAATTATAAACGCATTCATTACTCACAGCACTCACAGCACTCAATTGCTCAATTTTTGAATTGAATGCGTGTCATTTGTATTGTGAGTTGAATTTTTTTTCCTGGTGCCAAACAACTTTCCAATAGAGTTTTCTTTTGTCTTCGGGCCGGGCTAATTGCGACACCTTGGCATAATCAATTATGCCAGCTACAAGTACTCAATCTTTATTGCATTTGTCGCGACTGACACTTTCGAGTGCCACGCCCCAAATCCCAGTTGCATTGACAATGCTCTTAACTGATTGTCCAATTGCCGGCGATTGCCGTCAGCTGTCTGCAAAGAATGTGTTTGCTGATTGCGATCAGTTTGACAGCCTCTTGAATACATTATTATTAGCTAGAATTATGTAGTTAGACAATGTCTTTAGCATTAGCACCGATGAGTCGCCGAGTCTCCACTTGATGACCTCACTGACCTTGCCGGGCCACTCGCCTTGGCATTGGCCAGACAGACAACAAAATACTTTACTAAAGTTGTCGTTGTGGTTTTTTTTCTATTACTATTTCTTTTCTATATATAAGTACTTACAACATTACTTACTATATAAAAAAAATGTAAACTTAACTCTGACTTGTTGTTTATGTTTGGGAGTTTGCTTTAATGGCTATTTGAAAATTATATAGCGCCAGTTTTGTAATTGTTACAACAGCAACAACTCAACTGTGTCCCTGGTAATTAAGTGCCAAGTGGCCGATTAGATGATTGCCCGCTGCCTGGAAGTACTCAACGATCTTCGCATTCTATCCACAATCTATGTTCAGCATTTAAAAACCCCCGGTATGTAGGTACTCTTCAAACATGTTTCCCCTACCCATAAGTAGTTTTTTTTTTTTTCTTTTTTCGTAGGCGCACACATTAATCTAAGCTTAGAATGAGCGCGTTTATTTATAGCCATGCGCCAATCCGATGAGCCGATGAGCAAGTCAGCAAGCACATATATAATAATATCTATATATAAGTTTATCTATAGCCAGCTGCTTTAAGTTTGCCTGCATGATTAACTGTTGAACAAAAGGCAAATGCTGATTTTTTTTCTATAATATTTATACCCTTGCAGCCTTGGCATAATAACTCTATCATTAGGTTTGTCAGAAATTCGATTAGTATTTTAATTTGTTTGTCAGGTAAGCACTTAGCTTTAAGATCAAATTTAAAGTTGTTTACTTTTAAGTTGAGTGTATATAAGGTCGGTGTGTTAATAATATAATAAAAATTAAATTAATTAATTATAATATTCAAATTACCAGCTAAAGGACTTATTTAAATCTAGATTTCTTTGCAAGTATTCTATTAAAATCTTTCGCTTTTAAAGGGTATATTGATCTTCGTTTATTTAAGCTTCTTCTTTTTCGCGTTTCTGTTCTCATAGTTTGACCGATTTGTTGCTGCTTAAAAGTCAATTAATGACCGAGTATGGGCTTTTCTTTCCGGCTCTCCGGGCAAGGTCACTGCGCAATTATTGAAAATTATTAATCACAAGCCAGGCCAAGCAACTGTTTGTCTGTCTGTACACAAATTGAATTCGGCTTTATGGTCAAAATGAAATGCACGTGTCATTCGGTATTGGCCACGTTGAATGCTGCTGCTGCTGCTGCCGCTGCTGCTGTTCAACTGGGTCAGTTAGAGGCGCAATTTGGGCACGCCCACAATTACGAGGCATCATCAATTTCATATTTACCAGTGCGCCCTGCGACGAGTGTCGTTGCCGTTAGCCATAATTGACCATAATAACAAAAGTTAAGCGCAATGGCATTCGCTTGTTGCTGTTGTTGGCCCCTATCTATGAGATTGTTGTTGTTGTTGTTGGTTGTCACATTAACCCACAGCGGCCTCACATCGCATACCTCGCACGAAAAGTGCCGCAAATAAAACGTACGAAAAATTTAATTCAATTTAATAAGCGAATATGTTGCGTGCCACGGCTGCAGTTGGGATAAGACTTGGGTGCTACACACAGAGAGACACCTATAAGTACCCAGCTACCTCTCTGCCTCTCTTTTTCTCTTTCTCTATTGCTATCTCACATTCTCTGTGTAATGTGGCGCACTCGTGCATGCTCCAGAGCTTGAGCTCCGCAGATGCCATAGATGACGCTGGCGAGGACGCTGTCGTCCCATGTGCTCCCTCTGTGAGTGTACGTGTGTGTGTGTGTGTGTAGTCATGCGTGCGCGTAAGTGTGTGGCAGCAACAACAACACCAGCAGCAGCTCCAACTTCAGCTCCAAGACTGGCTCTGGGGGCTTGAACTGTTGTCGGGCGTCGCTCGTCGTTCGTCCAAATGTGAAAATAATCGTAAAAGGCAATTAGCGCAAAATAGCTTTGACACTCATTCAAGTTAGCTGGCCATGTAGGTTACTTTTACCCTTCCCCCACCCCCCCCCCTCCCTGCTGCTCCCCTGTTGGAGGGTTAGGCAATTTTGGTTGTGGTGTGTTTTGTTTTTGAGGCTCTTTACATTAGCCAAATTAATCGGATGTAGGTCAGTGGGAACGTAATTGCCAGAATGCTTGGCTGGTTGTTGTAATGGAAGCGAAAGGAAAATTCCCCAACACAAAATTCTAACACACAATAGTTAATAATGCTATATATATAATTTGTCAAATATAATATGGGTCTAGAGTTGTAACAAGAGCTGATAAAATCTGATCTAAAAAAAAGCTGTTAAAGAACTTCAAAGCTAAGCTTAAGAAATGTGCAGAGTATATATATAAAAGAATTTTTTTTCTATATAGATTTTACATTTCCCTATTGCATCTTTTATTTTAAGCCCAGCAACCCCGTTTTGTGGCAGCTGAAACCCCTGCGAGTCCTGCTGCAGCATCGGCTGTTGCATTTTTAATAAAACTGCCACAAAACTGAGAGTCGAGGTTTTTGCTTGAATTTTAATAAACGCCTGCCATTTGATTTTATATTTTGTGTGTCAGGCGGGCTGAAAGTCAGGCGGCCAACTTGAACCTGAGTCATGCACGGCTCGTTGGTGGCTTGGTTTGCCTGCCACGAGCTAGTTAGTGGGCCACCTTCAACGGTGTCAGACGCCATGCCACAGAATGGGGTCTGTTCCGCCTGTGACCAACATTTTGTGTCGCAGTGGTAGCTGCTGCTGCCGCTGCTGCTGCTGCTGCTGCTGCGTCAGCTTTTGCACACCTGGGCACACTCGTTGGCAATGGAGCGGCTGAATTGTTGGATACGCTGGCGATGACGATTACTCAACCCCCGTCGGGCTACAAAACGAGTGCAAGTACTCAAAAATGTATTGCAGCCATACGCTGCGCCAATTTGTAGGCTATTGACAATGGTTCCCCCCCCCCCCCCCCACAACTAGCCAACCCCCCTTTGACACCCCTCTGCCAATATATATATATATATATATGAACAGCACACACAACGGACCCCAAACAAAGGCGCATTAAAGTTGATGGCGTCCGGCGCGCGTTTGGTTTTGTGTATGTAGATCTACTAGCAGCTGGGCAAAAACGCAGGGTATATGCGACTTGAGTAGGGATATGTAACAGGCATAAGGATTTCAGATCAATTGGAGTAGTGAATAAATATATTCCTTTAGTTTTACTTGAAACTAAACTTGAAACATAAGTTATTTATTTAAAGTTATAAGAGTTGAGAAACGTATAGGGTATGGTTAGGTATAGCTATTAAATTAAAGTACATTTTTTATTTAAAGCTTACTATTTTAATTAAAAATAGAATATATACTAATTAATCAACAAGCTTTTAAAGGAAAGTTAATTTAAAAAAAATTAAATATAGATATATTAATCAACTTAAAAGAATCTTTTAAGCATTTGTTTATGTTTGGTTTTAAACAGCTGGAATAAGGGTATTCCTTAGTCTTTACACCTTATCAATTTTGATATTTGCCAAAAACTTTTGCTATTGATTTTGATTTTTATTGAAATGTTTCGTTTGTTGTTATTGCTGCAGTTGTGTCTGGCTGTTTATATTGACATATTTATGGCTGCGGCCGTTGACTACTCGTTCAGGCTCCCTTCCCTCTTTACCCCGCCCCCGCCCCCGACCCCTTTCCAGCCGAAAAGTCGCATTTTGTATGCATTACATAAATCACGGGGCGCAGCAACAATAATGCGCAACAACAGCCATTGACACACCTTTCTGGCACATTTGAATTTTGAGTCAGGGACCTGATCGCAGCGAGCAATTAAAGCCTGAAGGACTTATGTCCTGCGTGCGTGTGCGCCAGCTAATTGCCTGGCGGCGGGTGGGCGACGCAACATGTGGCAAGTCGCTGGCAACATGTGGCAGCATCTTAAAAACTAGGCGCTGACATGCAATCAAAGCTAAGTCCAAGCCAAGAGGCCAAAAGCAACTATCAATTTATGTGGCTGCTAAAAGTTATTAGCCATAAGGCTGGCGGCCCGATTAATTACAAATTTCTTGTTTATAGCACTTGGCGGCAGCCTGGCCAACAAATTCAGATAAATCAATGGCAATGTCAGGCGGCATGCAAAAAAAAAATAATAAACAAAAACAAATAATAGCCGGAAAAGTCAGATGCTCGAGTTGACAATTTTGCGCGTTGCTGGCAAAATATGTTTTGTGCGGCAACAAATTTATGTAGCCAGCTATAAATTTGTGGCACACACACACAGACATGCACAGGCACACACACCCACCTGGTCAGTCAGCTAGTTTATGGCCAAAAGCGGCAGCAAATAATGAAAATGTTTTCCATTTCGATTGGCAATTTCCGCAATTTCTTGCCCAGCCCCAGCTAGGCTGCCACAAATTATTGCATTCGACTGCTCAAATATGTCGTAGAGCAAACGGCAAATTGTGTCAAATTGTTTGGCTGTGGTCAGTGCGTCTAAAAGTGTGGCCTAAAAGTGTACCGAGTTGGCCAATATGTGGCGCACTTGGTTTTAAACTCATTATGTTGCACGTTGCATTTAGAGATTTGCTTTGTTTTGTGGTTTTAACAGTTGGCTGATAAGGCGACTCCGCTGTGGCATCAATAAATGGCTAAGGCCGTAAACCTACGAGTTAAAACTAAAACCGCAGGCAAAAGGCGAAAGCAACAACAAAAAGGCGGCTTTTTATAGAAAATGGCCAACAGGCTTGTGAAATTTCTTGGCTCTCAACTCGTCGGTTAATGTTGTTGTTGTTGTTGTCGATGTTGCTGTTGTTGTAGTTTGTCTGTTGTAAAATTGAACAATGCCACTCAAAAAGTTAAAGTTCTGTGGGTCAGTAGAATTTTCTCAGGCCAGCATCGACGGCAACGGCCAACAGCCAACAGCCGAACAGACAAACTTGGCCAACAGAGTTTGGCTCTACGCATGCGCAGCCACAGTGGTAACATCCCAGACCAGGTCCCATCTACCATGTACCATGTAGCATGTAGCATGCATGTGGAGTACTAATGAAACCATAAAAATCAACCGCAGTCTGAGACTCAGACACCGGCCAGATGAGAACTGAAAAATACGCTTGGGTTACAAGCGAGGTATTTTTTTTTATTTGTTGTGTTATTAACGTGTTGGCGTTCTTCTTCTTCTTTTTTGGCCAGAATGCGGCCTGGGTTAATTCCGAGCCGGACCTTAATGTTGACCACAATGTTGTTGCTGTTGACTGACGCACAAGTTGCATGCAAATAATTACCAAAAGGAAATCCAGTAACAAGCTGACTGCGTTGTATGTGTCAGTCAGTCAGTCAGTCTGGCCAGTTTCTTGGCTAGTTGTACAACAATGGAAACGAGACTTAACATTTCCTGCACACACACACACACGCACACACACTTACAGTGAAATCTGTCAAAATAAACCAACTGCGACTGCGCCTCCAACATCAACTTCAATTTCAACTTTGGTTTGAGTTCCAGCTAAAACTAAAACTTAAACTCCCCAACTTCAGATACAGATTCAGATTCAGCTTCAACTTCATCTCCGGCTGCTGCTGCTGTTGACATGTGTAATTATGCTTAATTACGCCATGAGAACCGCATCTTGACAGCGAAAAATGTGTGCGACCCACACACAAAGATCATATATATATATATACATATATACATATATTTATGTTTATTCATAGCCAACTTTGCCCAGCACATGTGTATAAAATGAGGCTAATATGCGTATTTATGACTTTATAACTGAAATTTCTCACACACACACAAAAGCAGCAGCAACATAAAACAACATAAAGCCACATAAAACAACAACAACACCAACAACAACAAAAACGTGTCATAATTTTCACTTTTTTCTGGGCGACTGTTGTCACAGTTCTCGCTTAACTTTTGCTTTCTGTCGCTGCCATAATTTTTGTTGCCACAATTTTTGCATATATTTGGCAAAGGGTATTTGCATTTTTAAACGATATATGTAACGCATATTATTTTCTAAACAAAAGCTTTTATCTTTATATAACATAAAATGAAGTCTTTTTAATGGTTTGTTTAAGACATAAGCAACATCTTTAGACCTATATAGCATATAAGCATATGAGCCTTCATCTACCTCAAGAGTATTTAAACTTCTATAAAACCTCTGAAACAGTTTTCACTTTTTTATGTTGTCGCATTTTTTGGTAAACAACACGCCACAAGAAAATTGATTACTTTTTGCTTGGCGGCCTGCAGCACAAAATTTGCATGCCTCCATCGTGTCTGTGTGTGTGTGTGTGTGTGTGTTTGTATCTGCAGCTCTGGCAAGCGCTGTATCTCAATCTGAGCTCGCGTGGGCGTGTCTGCCAGTCGTATAAGTTTTTTATCTCTGTTTTTTTTTTGTCTGCAGTTCTTTTTTCGTTTTGTCGCCTGTGCAATTATCATTTTAAAAGAAATCGTTTGCAGCACGTCACAAGAGACTTGGTTGTGTTCAAGGGGGGCCCGCCCCCGCTCGCCCCCCTGCTCCCTTTGGCCCGGGCCCCGCGCGGGCCTGCCCCCCCCCCCCCCCCTCTTTTTTTTCCTCCGTTTCGCGTTTGCCACATCAATGGATAATTTACAAGTCACGTGTGTATGAAATTGAAACAAAATGCGCATAAATTTTAGTTCGAGCCACAGACACAAACCAACTTATGGTTGTGTGTGTGTGTGTTTCTGACTAAGGGGCTTGTCTTGCCAGCAGCATTTAATATTAATGAGTTATAGCACATAGCCTATATGTTTGACGATGCGTCTGTTGCTGTTGCAGTTGTTGCTGTTGCAGTTGTTGCTGTTGTTGCTGTTGCTGTCGTGTCTTGTGGCCTGTCTAGGCAGTGCTCACTTCTCGGTCCTTGCCAAGTTGCCGTGTTGAGAGTTGCATTTAGTTGGAGGCTCTTAAAATGCGCGACGATGACTGCACTACATGTTCAAGTGGGCAACAACAACAACAGCAACAACGACAACAGTTGCTGCTGTTGCTGTTGCTGTTGGCCTCGCTTCGCTGACTGACTGACGCAGTAGGCGCGACAGGCGGGCGGCAGACAAACCAAACGAACACGGACTGCCATTAAAGGATGTGCCTAGACTTGTGTTGTTGTTGTTGTTGCTGTTGTTGCTGTTGCTGTTTGTCTTGGCAATGCCCATGTGAGGCAAAAGATGCTGCAGGGCCTCCTTCGCTTCGCTTTGGTTCGTTTCGATTTCTATTTTGCTGTTTATTAATGCAGATACATATATTCAACTATTCAGCACCACCAAACAAACCACCGCCGGCAACCACACGCATTTTAACTAAGTCATTTCCGTGACATACTTTGGGTGCTAGTGGATAACTTTTACTTATCCCGATATGTACGCTGATATGTTGTGTGCCACACTCTGATCTGTGGCCGGCGGCCACGGATGACATTAACCCAGGCCCAGACCTCAGACCAAGTCCAGGCCGCAGCCAAATGGCCATTAATAAAGCAATTGGCAATCGAGCGCAGCGAAATCGAGCAGACAAATCTATAAACCAATTAGAACAGATCGCTGCTAGCCGCAGGGCGGCTAATGCCTGACATTAAAATGAAAAACCTGCGTTCATAAATAATCTATGTATGTGTAGCACAAGCCAAGCCAGCGAGGGTTGCCACCAAAGTTAAGCAACTTATATGAAAAGAACAAAATATATTCAAGTTGGTTTAAAAATTAAATAAATTATTGATTAAAGCAACTCTCGCTGCACATGAACCACAAAAATAAAACATAAAATTGTAAAAAGGCAACCGCAAAATGAAACTGGAAATCTATGTAGTATTTCCCCCACTGACACGACGACAACTTCAGACTTGCAGACATGTCAGGCTATGCCAAAGTCGAAATGGAAACCGATGGCGTTGTCATCGTTGTTGCTGTTGTTGCTGTTGTTGTTGTTGTTGCTGGTGGCGGTTGCAGGTTTGTCAGGCTGAACAGCTCCAAGTGCAACAGCGGCAACTGCAACTCCAACTTTAACTTCGACTCCAACTCGATTGCCGGGCAGTTTGTCAGAGCCTGTCGTCGATAAGCAGCCGCAGCGATGTAATTGACACAATTTGAATTTATATCTGAAGCCAACTGCGACGGCAACTGCGACGGCAACGGCGACGGCGACAAATGCCGGCCAGGTGACTAAGACTGAGCCCCGAAATCCTGCCAGCTCAGTCGAGCTGCCTGCCTGCCTGCCGGGCTTGTCCTTGGCTGTCGCGGCGCATTAATCATCCAAGCTGAAGCCAAACTGCACACGTACGAGGCAAAGAGGTGTGGCATTGTTTTTTTTTTTGTTTTTTGGGGCCAAATGCCGCATACATTTGCATTTGCGGCAATGCCACACGCTCTGGGCCACGGCTGATTAGGCTACGTAATTTGTATATTAATTAGCGGCGTGGGAGAACAAACATTTTGGCATGTACGACTAAATAAAACATAAATTGAAATTGCCAAATAGACGCAAAGACAAAGAGTCAGTTAGTCAGTCAGTCGGAGAGTCGGAGAGTCTGTTGGGCCACCTTTCACTTGGCCAAGCTATAAATTTCATGGATGAGATGCCAAACAATGCGGATGTAAATGAGCGCGAGGAGAAGTCTTTGAGGGAGAGGGAAAAGAAGGCGGAGGGAGGAGGGGGCGAGGCGGCGTTTGGCAATGTCGATGGCAAAGGGCACTGTGTCAGCGGTTTTGCGGTCGCTGTTGTTGTTGTTGTTGGCACCCACGAGCGGCCAACTTTGCAGATACCAATCCAGAGTCAAGCATCAATATCGAAGCTTGAAGCCGAAGTTGTTGCTCGGAGCTGCGGCTAAGCAAGCGTGAAACATTAGTGCGGCCAGTTAATTTGTAACAATTGAATTGTAACGGCCAAGAGGCAGACGCTGTTGTTGTTGTTGGCTATACATATAAATATATATATATATATAAATATATTTGTATATATGCGAGCGGTAAAAGGCCGCACAGTCAGACGCAGAATAGAAAGGTGTTAAATTGGCAAAGCGAGCGCGTGGAGTGGGCGTGCAACTCAGCTAAAGGGGCGTGCCACTCAACAAAATACAACAACAAACTCTTCAAAAAGGTCATTAACTCTTTTGGCCATATTCAAGTGCTGCACGAAACGAACCAAATCAAACCAAATGTTTGGGCTGGGTTTCAGATCTGTGTTTGGGCCAGCTGCAGATTGGTAACGTTTTTTCGGATGCTGCTGCAGCCAACTGTCCGTCAAACGGTTTTTCGGGCAGTGAAAGTGTCAAATTACTGACAGCCAACTGTCACATTGGGGCCCCCAAACAACAATTGCCGGCCACAATGGGTTAAGTGTGGGCCCCAAGTGCGGCGTTGGCGTTGCCATTTACTTTCCAGCTGCGAATTCTATGGTCAAATGTAAATGTTGTGATTGCTGGCAGCGCTTTGAAGTGAGCCACAGCTCGAGGGAGCTACTTGTGGCCATCATATATAGAGGAAAGCAATAGAATTCAAGCACTCAAATCAATTGGAAATTCCCATTTCAAGGGGCGCAAAAACCAGGCAAGAGCAGCGAGAAGTAAGAGCTATATAAACATGAATAAATTAGGTAAATATGTATGTACAAAAGATTTAAAGAATGCCTAAAAACATATGTCAATCACATTTATAATATATCAAAGTTGAAAGGGGAGCTTTAAAAAAGGCTTAAAAACCTAATATGTCAATCACATAATTAATATATCACAGCAATCAAAAAAGAAAGAATATTTAAAATATACCTAAATTTAATTGTAAAATGTTTCCTTTAAAGCTTTTGAATATATATATTATTTAAGGCCAATTAATTTGGCGATTGGTTCCGCGTTTTTCCATTAGGCAAAAAGAAAAAAAAACAAAAAAATGCCGTTTAGCTAAATCACTCGATAGAGGGCGCTTTTGTTGTTGCCACGCCCTGCATTGCATGCGCCTCCTTTGTTGTTTTCAATTTCGGGTTATTTATGCGCATTTTTAAGCTTGTTATTTTTTAATCTCGCGCCCTTTTTTTTGTTTTTTTTTTCGCTGTTTGCCCCCCGCAAAGGCACGCAATTATACAAGTGTGTGTGAGTGTGTGTGTGTGTGTGTCATGTATTTATAATGAATATCTTTTCGGCACGTTGCACTGTGCAAAATGTATCTAGCAGATACATATTAATCAACGCGCGTATTCGCCATATTCGACCCAGTTTACAATTAAACAATTTCGGACTTTGTTTCCGCTTTTATTTTGCTGCTGCTGCTGCCGTTGCGGCTGTTGCTGCCAATTGTTATTGTTGTGCGTTGCCTTTGGGGCACATAATTAAAAATTGATATTTAATAAGCCGCACGCTGTTTGAGGCACGGCATAACTATTAGTTAGTGAGGCTCAAAATTGGGCCAAGAATTAGGCAAGTTAATTTGAATTGATTAATGACAAACAGTCGATTGTTTATTTGGGTCACTGCTGGCGAACTGAGATTTTGAACTCTGCGGCGGCTGTCAAATCAAATTTGGCCTGCCAAGTGACAAGTTTGCCAGCGGCTGTTGCCAGCTCTTTAGCATATAAATCAAGGCATTGTAAATGTTGCAGCACGGGGCACGTTGCAAGAGGCTTATAATAAAGACATGCCAATCGAGCGACGCCCGCGCCGTCATGTCAGCAACGTGGCTGGGATGTCTGGAAACCAATCAGCTCTCAAACTAAATCAAAAATCATAAAATGAAAAAAAAAAATAAACTGCCAAGCAAAATCTGAATTGCACACATGAGCTGGCAGCTCATGGCCCAGAGAGGCGTAGGATTTGGGCATATATATATATATATATATGTGTGTGTGTGTGTGTGTATGTATATTGGATGAACTGCAACGTGAAGCGACAGTTGAGTGCAGTTGAAGCTGTGTGGCTTTGGCCAGACTGCAGTTGGGTATCATCATCGTTGGCAGTGTCTGGCTGTCGTTTATAAATAAAATTTGCATAAATTTAATAAACCCTGCTCGTTGTCAGTGCCCACAAAAGGCAGTTTTTCCAAGGCAAGAGGGGAAAGAGGGGGAAAGCGCACTTGTTAGTTGCACCGTTGCAGTTGCAGCAGTTGCAGTTGCTGCGGCTAGTCGCAGGCAGATTTGTGATTTACCGATTTACCGGTAAAGCGGTTTGTCACAAAACGCCGTTGTCTCACCCAAAGACCCATAAATAACCCAACTGCCACTGGCACAAATAATGATGACAATGCGGCAGTTCCCAATCCCAATCCCAATCCCAATACCAATCCCAAAGCCCATCCTTGGCCATCCAGCACGTTCTCATCATTTTGCACGCATAAATCGCGCATGGGGCCAACAGCTTGTTAGCAACAAAGACCGCTGACAATGGGCCAAACGGCCACATGGCCAAAAGGAAACCAACATTGTTGCTGCAGCTGGCAAGTGCCGATGCCGCTGGCTACAACATTTTCCACTACTACTACTAATACTATTTTAGAGATCTCTCTCTTCATTTGCGAGTGCAATGCTCTCTAAATCATGCTAATGTATAAATATTTGCGCTATGCCAGCCAACTTCCTGGTTAAGGCAAAGTGCGGCCACAAATTAATGTCAAAGTCAAATGAAAATGGCATTTGGCAGCAACAGCAACAGCAACAGCGGCCTCAGCCTCAGCCTCAGCCCCAGCCCCGGCCAATAGTCAGAGTTGGAGCCAAAGTCGCGCCATAAATTTTGCGCTGCGAAAAAAATGACAGAAATGCGTTTATTGACCAAATGCGCAGCAGCTCATCGATTACGAGGCCGAGACGAAGATGGAGCTGCCCAAGGGGCAAGGTGGCCAAGGAGGGAAGGGGAGGGGGGCTTCAGCTAGGTGCTGCAATTGTGGCTGCCTTGAACATTGGCGCATTTGCGCATGCGTTGCCGTCGCGGGGTTTGCCTTTTGGGAAAAGCCGTTGTGGCACACACTCACACACGGCGTATACGTAATAATGTTGACTATGTTCGCCATTTGTTGTGTCTGCTTCGGCATCTCCGATTTATTTTTTTTTGTTTGTTTACTGTGGCAGACGCATAAGTAAATGAAATGAAATAACAAATATATCGCTTGCAATTTATTTATAAACATTTTCCTGCAATGCAAAAATGTCGCCTCAAGATCGGCAAATAGTTTGCTTTGGCATCAGTGCTGAGCTGGTTAGCTTTTAAATGGCTAGATGGGTGGTTGTTTAAGCTGTATATTTGGTTTATTTGTTTAAAGAGTTAATTTAATTTATTTGTTAGAGAATTGCTTTTTAGCTTTTTTCCTGCTAATTTGTCTACACAGACAGCAGCTCATAAAAAGCAAGTATGCAACGACAATCCTGCCTGGCTGCCTGTCTCTGCTCCTGCCCCTGCCTCATGTTGCAGCTTCACTCTTCGTCTGACTAGCTAGCTGTCTAACTGGCTGCTCTTTAAGCAAGTATATATATATATATATATATATTTTTTTTTTGGCTGCTCAAAGCGCTAAATGTGTGTTACTTCCGAGCCTCGTTGGCAAAAGTCGTGAGGCTGCCCCCGCCCCCTTCTCCTCCTCCCCTCCAGCGTCCTGCTGTCATCGCTGTTGATGTGGCTGGCAACATGTGACAGGTAACAAGGCAGGCAGCCAGCCCGCTGCCGACTCTAATGCATGATTTATAGTAAAATATTTATTTTACTGTTAAGTATATGCCGCGACGGCCAGACACGAGTCGCATCTCCGACCGGGGGGGAGGTGTGTGTGTGTGTGTGTGTGTTTGGGTGGGTGCCACATACGGACCGAGACTGGAGACAGGTTGCTGCTGCTGCAACTTCAACTACAACTCCAACTGCTGCTGCTGCTGCTGTCATTGCTGCTTATTGTTGTAGCCTTATCAGTGTGTATGCAAAAGGCTAACTGTGTTTTTTTCTTTTATATATGTATATATATTCTTTCAGCTTGTTAGTTGGCTTAGGTTTGGCTTCGCTAATGTCACTCATACGACACGTTGCGCGGCGCAGATAAAATATTTATGTCAACTACGGTTCGTAGTATAAATCAAATGCTATCAGCTGCTATGATGACCCCATTCAAAGTAAACCCTGCAGCAGCAGTTGAAGTAGCAGCAATAGCAGCAGCAGCAGCAGCAGCAGCCGTTTTTACGGCTTTTCAATAAGCGTGTCAAGCATAAATCACAGCTACACAACTTATCTCAATCTGCTGTGGGTAGCTCAAATCTTTCACTCGCTACACACCAAATTAAGCCAAGCGCTCTTCACAAAATTATGACAAGCTGCCAGCCAGCCAAGTAAAAAAAAAACAACAACAACAACAACAAGAAACACATTCTTGATAAGCATCGCCATCGATTTTGCATGAGTGAACGAGGAGCCTGAGCTCCTTGAACAGACCCTGGGACTCAGCACGTTTAAAAGCTTTTGCTTTTGCTTTGGCTTTGGCTTAAACAAAAGTGTCATAAATCTTGCAAGTCGACACAAAAGAACTTGACACAGTGAAATAAATACGCAGTACAGCCCCGATAGCAAACCCATACACAAACACACACACACACACTCACACACACACACACAGCATACAAAAGGCAGCGCTGAGCAAAAGGATACTAATGCACGTAATACGTTCCACTTGAATTGATAACAAAGGAGCCCAGCGCATGTGGGCCAAGCCAAGCCCTGCCCTGGGGCCAATGCAGCAGCCCACGCTCGGGTTGTGGCCATGGCCAAGCTGATGCCGAAGCCGAAGCCAGGGCCCGGCCTGCATAGGACAGCTAGTCTGGCCAAGTGCGTCATGGCTTTGCAGTCTATTAGCCAAAGTCGTTAAGCCAAAAGTCTTTTGTCAACTGCAGGGCAGCGTGAAGTTCCCTTTTTTTCTGCTCTGTGATAAATTTGTTTAGGTTCTGCGATTGCGATTTCCGAACTCAAGTTACCACTTAGCCACCATAGAAATGCCAAAATTGTGGCGGCCTAAAATTTGTTTTGGCCAAGCGAGCCAAATGAAAATGAAAATGAAAATGAAAAGAAGATTAATGACAAACGACAAATTGCGCTCAATGTCGCATTAATTGAGGCAATGAGCGCATGAATAAATGCATGAATTTACAAAAAAAAAAAACACAACACAAAAAGCAACAATGACAAGCCAAATGAATTCTATTAAACTAAGCTTTAAAGCCAACAAAATCAGCTGCGAAGGCCGCTTACAAGATTGAAAGATTGCAAACGATAATGTTAATGATCATGATCATGCTGATGACTAAGAAAAGCACCCAAAAATTTGCAAGAATTATTTAAAGAATATATTTTTTAATATTGCATAATTCACAAAACTGCTGATGCTGATTGTTTCATAATCAAAAATGAATAATAAAAAAAAATTGCGTTTTATAAGGAATGATGATGCAAGCATTAAAACAAAAGGCAGTAAGTAAAATTCTAAAAAAAAAATAAACAAATAAATATGAAGAAAAATATACTTAAAAGAACTTAAGAAAACAACAATTTATGGTTAAAGATTAAGTAAATGAAAACAAAGGAATCAAAGCTGATTATTTAAGAAAGTTGCAGATAAAATATTTTCTCTGATGTTAAAAAAATATGTTATAAATTTTTTATTAATTTATTACTTATTAATCCAACTTCTAACAAAGCTTGCATTACTGTTCGGCTTCTTAAATAAAAGCTATATTTATTAATAATTAAAGACCAGCAGCAACTAGAACTGATTGGGTTAAGGTCGTTTCAGTTCGATTTTGCAGATATATATCTATATGGATAAATAAGAATGCTGTTGCGGCTGTGGCGCGTGTTACGGCGGTTACTTGGCTGATTTGGTTAGCGGCACCACAGCACCACTAACAATAACAACAACAACAACCACACTCGTTGCTGTCCATTAGCGCATTTATGAGCATATTACGGGAGCGGCGGCGTTTTGGCTTAAACGCCGCTGTTTTGCCACCCGCCGCCAGGTTGGCCGCAAACTTTATATATATATATATGTATATTTGTATGTATGTATATGTGTGTATGTGTGAGTGAACCACGGGCTAATTGCACCACAACAACGTCGGTCGGGATTGGTCGGCCCACGTTGCTGGCGGCTCTGCGGTTGCCTTTTTGTGTGTGTAATATGCAACAAATCAAGGCGCAAATTGTAACATAAAATATTTACAAACACACACTAATACACACACACACATACATATACATTAGGCCGCATTTGGTTTATTGCATTTAATTTGCGCATTGTTTGTGCAGCTTTAGGATAATTGCGAGCATCAATTGCAGGCGAATTGTGGGCGTGGCAAGTCGCCCACACACAGTGGCAATCAAATTGCCAGGCGCTGACACAGAGTGGGCGCGAGTGGGCGCAAGGGGGCGTGTCGGGTCAGTGCACAACAAACCAACAAAAAAAAAAAATAAGAGAGCGAATAAAAGCCACAGAAATTCGCCTGCTTTCATTAAGTTTTCAGCGCTTGCCGCTGTGCCTGTATAATCAACGTCCAACTGGACGTTTGTCTGTCCGACTGTCTGTCCGATTGTCTGTCCGATTGTCCGATTGTCTGTCCAACTGTTTGTTTGTTTGCATTTCACGCTTCAGCCTATGGCCCCGTGTGATTAATCTCCCACACGGCATAGCACAAATCAGACAGACAGCTAGATGGAACATAGATTACTATGTGTGCGTGTGTGTGTGCGTGTGTGTGTGTGGTGTGTTCACATAGAACAAATGATTTCCCACTGTTATTGATGATGTGTTGATTAGGTTCTGGCAACAAATTGCGGCCATGTGAAATTTCAACGCCGATTGAGTTGAGGGCGCTGCGTTTCATTATGGATTTCACTTTGAACTCGTGCCGCACACACACACACTCACACACACACACACACGCAACGGGACACCATGCTGGCTTTTTGGATTCTGCTGCACATGTCCAACAACAGTTAAAAATAAAAAAAAGAACTGAAGGAAGACAAAAAATTGGGTCATGTTTGCGCCAAATTTGTATTTTGTTGCAAATTGCAAGAATCATGCAAAACAGCGTGTGTCTAATGAATTGCCCACGAGTGTGTGTGCATGAGTGTGTGTGTGTATATGTTGTGTGTCTTTTGTTTGTCAAATTAGCCACCAAAAAAAAAAATGCCGCAGTTACGCAAAATGCAACGTCAATTTATTTAGAAGTTTTCTGCAGCTGCCGCCAACTGTCAAATTTCATAGGAGAGAGAAGGAGGGGGTTGCCCCTTAATTGCCACAATCTTTATGTTAAATGTGTATTTTCTAATTAGTCAAATGACAAATTGCCATTAAAATGCTAATCTAAAAATAAAAATTTTAAGCTTGTCGCAGTTCCAAAAAAGATTAAAAATCTTAGCTATAAATCATTAAATTTCACGTTTAACAAATAGTTGTGTATAAGCTTATTTAATTAACTAATTAATCTCTTGTTATTTTTTATTATTACATACAAAATGTAGTTAACTTTCAAAAGTAACCAACTCTTTAATAAATATTTGCCATAAACATTTATGCATTTCCTATAATTTAGCAAAAATTAATGACATAATAAGCGGGCATAAAAAAATAAAAAAAAGTTAACCATTGCATGGCTCGTTGAATGATTGTCAACGCGGCGTATAATAAATTATCGCTGGGTTGCTCGCAACGTTTATTAAATCAAAATGTGCTCATCATTTCATGCCAGAATTCCCGAATAAATTATGGTGCACGGACAGTGGAATTGCACTGGCCACGCCCACACTTACCGGCCAGACCCGACCAGACCAGACCAGGCCAGACCAGCTAGTCAGTCAATCATTCAGTCAGTCAGTCAGTCATTCATTCAGTCAGTCAGTTTGGCTAATGGTCTGACCAATTGTCGCAAATTAGTAAGACCAACCCACACACACACACGCAACGCAGCGGACCGGGCTGAGGTAAATGGCCAAGTACTTGGCAGCAACACCTTTAGGCCAATCACATGCGCACCGAACTAACGGTAAACAACAGCAGAGGAAAAAGGCGTGTGTGTAGAAGAAGAAGCAGAAGATGGTGGAGGAGGGGGAGGGTACAAAAATACAGCTATAAAGTTTACTGCTACAATTGGCAAATTGAAAATTGTGCGCTGGTGGCGGCGGTGGTGCAACCACAGCAAGAGCAACCACAGCAAGAGCAACCACAGCAACAACAACAACTAAAGTCAGACCATGGTCGGGCCTTGGCATGGCCCAGAGCCAAGTGCGCGCTTGATGCGTTGTCTGGCGAGATAAGCTGACGTGTTGCAGACGAAGATGCATTTGCGCAGACGCAGACGTTTCAATTTCAAAAACCATTTGGCCCAGCTAGACATTTTAATGAAGCGCTGCCAGCAAAAGACGCATAACGGACCAGGCCGGGCCAACACGGCCAGGCTAGACATCCACGCACAACGGCAGCGGCAGCAGCTCGTCACAGTCATAGCTTGATAAGGTCGCAGTCAGTTGGCGGCATGCAAAACGAATGACTTAAGCAACGAACTTGCTGCAGGCCACAACAACAACACATAGACAAGGCAAAGTGTCAATTTCAATGGCAGTCATGAGCACAGTTAGTTCTTAAGTGCTCAGCCATGTGATCCGCTGCACTTGCGCAAGTCGTGCACATTTATTTATTTTCTTTTATTTTTTTTGCCTCCTCTTTTTCGAATTGAACCTCACGCACATTGCGTGCCTGTTAAAGTGGCAGCTATTAGTTTTTCTGGGTTTGTTTTCGTTTTTCGTGTTTAGTTTTTATTTTTTTTCATTTTGATTTTAATTCTGCTGTCACTTTCAACTTTCGCTTTGGCTTTTGCTCTCGTTTCTGGGGCGCTGGCACGCCCACAATTCCAGTGTGTTCTGCTTCGTGTGCCACACAACTTGTTGACCCTATTCGAGCTATATGCCTCATAGATTGTAATTAAAAACTCGCAACTCGCAACTGGCAACTCGCACTTGATTGCCATAATAAAGCCGCGCCGTCGAGTTTCTCAGCTGGCGCTGTTTAGGCGTTAATTTTGGGTTCTATTTGCCGCGTTTGCCGTTGGCTAAATTATAAGTTAGCTGAGTGCACTTTCTCCACCCCAGACGAAAAGTGAGTTGCGTCTTTTCGCTATTGTGGGCGTATACTTAATTGCTATTTAATGCCAAAATCGATTGCTGCTTACCTTATATCTTTTTTTTTTTTGCTTTGCTTGGCTTCGGCTTTGTCGGCTAATGAACTTCAATCACATCACACGACTGCAAAGAGAACGAGAGAGAGAGAGAGAGAGAGAGAGAGAAACGCAAATTAGTTTATGAAAATACTTGAACTGAAGTTTTAAAGTCGGCCACAAATGCAACACTCCCTTCTAACCTTCTAGCCGCATTGTTGAATGTTGCACGTGCCTCGTGCAGCTGCAGCTGCAGCAGTTCTTGGGCCAGGCTAATTTATTGGCTAGCTGGCATGCAAATGGGCCGCAATGGAAACGGCCGAATGACAATTGAACTGCAATTGAGCGCCGAGCGTGGCCAAAAGTGAAAACGCAGGCCCACTTTTGCTTTCCTTCCACTTTCAATTGGTGACTTAATTTCATTGGCGTACAAAAGAGCTGCAATAAAACCTAATGAAATCGAACAACAACGGGCAACAACGGGCGCTCATTGTTGTTAACGCCAGTGTCCGGCGGGGCCAACCAGCCAAGTTTAGAGATCGCCAACAAGCTTGCCCAAGAAATTATCAAGTGCACTGCGCTTTGGCACTTTTACTTTCATTGTTTGTGGCCGATTTTAGCCATTGTTGTTTGCCATTGGGCCTCATTATTGTGTGCGCTGCCAGCGCTAACAAACATTTTTGGTGGGACCAAAATTTTCACCAAAGCACACACACACACTCACACACATTTTGGTGGGCCATTTTCCTTTTAGCAGCAGCTAATGAGTAAAACGCTTTTGGCAACAACAACAGCGGCTCAAAATTACAAAACCAATTTGTCTTAAACGCTTAAAGTTCGATTTGTATGGGAAAATGTTGCTGCATCTTTGTGGCATGTGATGAGAAAATAACACCAATATCAACACCAGCAACAGCAACAACGACAACAACAACAACAACAACAATTGTTGCCTTGGTGTCTTATATAAGCAGATTAAGCATACGCCGCGTTGTCAGCTAAAACTGCAGCTAGGCAAATCAAATCAAATGCACTTTGGCCACAGCCACTTAATTAAATGCAGGCGCAACATAAAAACATTAACTGATAGACTAGGCAATACCCTGGTTTAAGTTAGTTGCTTAGATATTCATATGGAATATTAAACTCCGAGAGAAAAAGCGTGGGAAAGTAAAAGAGTGTTAGAATGCACATATATATATAAATATATAAAATCTTTCGCTCGGTCCAACTTTACTTGGACTTATAGCTAAAAAAAACTTTCAACTCATTACGCAAGATTTTCTCAAAATGTTATGTGTGAAGTTAACAATTAGTTTATATACAATATATTCTAGCCAGCTAATGCCTATTCCAATTCAGACTTAAGGTGAAAAATTTCCCATCGAGAACAAAGAGCATAAATTGTTGTTCAGTGTAGCGTTGCAAAAGGCTGCGATGTGGGCGTGGCTTAAGGGGGGAGACAGACGGGGATAACAAGCAGAACAGCATGCAAACGCTAAATTATCTTTGTTTTGGAACTGAGTTGTTGTTGTTGTTGTTGTTGCTGCTACTCGTATTAAGTGCAGTCACAGCAAACACGCCAACAACAACAACAACATGTTGGCTAGCTGCCTGGCCAACGTATCAATTAGTAGGCGACACAATTCAGTAAGCCTGGCCAAAAGCAAACATTTGTTGGCTCGTTTCCAATCCCAAGTCGATTTATATATTTACTATTTTGTGCAACAAACATGGCATTCTTTTGCAGCGAGGAGATGGAACTGTGTCACCTGCTGCTGCACGTGGACAACGCCTTCAATTGCCTGATGGAGCAGGCGCACTTTGGCGGCCTGCAGTTCAACAATGTGTACGACGAGAATCACACCCTCAACGGTATGTACACCAAGAAAATTGTGATGTGCAACGAGCTGCTGCGCATTGTGGAATTCCTGCAGCAGCAGATGGCGCAGCTGAAAATCGAGGAGAAATTCTATGGGGATGTGGACACGACGCATCGTCCGCACGAGTCCGATATTGTGGCATACGAGGGGAAGCTGCGGCGCCTGCATCAGGAGGGCACCGCGGTCATGGAGCACTATGTGGCGCTGGAGCGACGCAACAATTATATGAAGGAGAAACTCTTTGCGCTGTTTAAGGCCAACCAGTTTCTGGCCACCGACGGGCAGAATGGCGCCGAGCTGCTCTACTCGGAGAGCACGATTGGCATACTGGTCAAGGATCAGTCGGAGGACCAGTCGCACGGCATGCAGCTCAACTACATTTTGGGCAGCATCGATGTAAAAATGTTTCCGCCCTTCGAGCTGATGCTCTATCGCCTCTTTGGCCACAATCTGTTGCTGCGCCACGCCGAGATGCCCATGAAGGCGATGCTGCACGTGGGCAGCCAATACACAATGGTCAACAAGTTCATCATAATGCTGTTGACCACCTCGACGACCATACGGCCCAAGCTGCTCAAGGTCTGCCATGCCTTTCACGTGAGCATTTTCGAGTGCCCGGAGACGCGCAGCCAGCGCGATCTGATGATCGATCAGCTCGAGAGGGATACCAAGGACCTGGAACTGGTGCTGGCCGATACGCTACGGCTGCGCAAGTCCGTGCTGGGCGTGGCTGCCGCCCAGCTGTTCATAATGCGCATTAACCTACGCAAGTCGGTGCGTGTCTACGATCTGCTCAATCGCCTGCATCGACTGGGCGGCCAGGACAAGTATCTGCAGGCCGAGTGCTATGCTCCAAAGCTGCAGGTGGACAACGTGCGGGCCGCTCTCTATCGGGGCATGCACAATCGTAAGGGCGATGAGGCTTTGGGCTATCCGCCGGTGCTGATCAAGCGCACCCTCAAAATGCGCCACATGCCGCCCACCTACTTTGAGCTGAACAAATTCACGCGCGGCTTTCAGAATCTCATCGATTCGTACGGCATGGCCGACTACAGAGAATTAAATCCGGCACCTTACACAATTATAACGTTTCCGTTTCTGTTCGCCGTTATGTTCGGCGATATCGGACATGGCTGTATATTAACGATCTTCGCCTGTGCTTTGATCTTCCAGGAGAAACGAATCGAGCAGATGAATCGCGAGAAGGTCAGCGAGAATGAAATCATGAGCATACTCTATTCCGGTCGCTATATTATCCTGCTAATGGGCGTATTCTCCATATACATTGGCTTCATCTACAACGATCTCGTGTCGCGGGCCATCAATATTTTCGGCTCCAGCTGGTCGTGTGCGTACAACGAAACAACTGTAATGACACTGGAGACCAGTCTGGTGCTTAATCCGAGCGATCCCAAGTTCCACACGGGCGATCCGTATCCGTTTGGCGTCGATCCCGTTTGGCAGATTAGCGGCGAGGATTCGATCACCACCTTCAACTCGCTCAAAATGAAACTGGCCATCATTCTGGGCATCAGCCAGATGATGTTCGGCCTGTTTCTGTCCGGTGTTAACTGCATACGTCTGCACCGCCGAGCGGATCTGTTCCTGGTCGTCATGCCGATGGTCGTGTTCATGATCTGTCTGTTCTGTTACCTCATCTTTCTCATCTTCTACAAGTGGCTGGCATATGGCGGCTTGAAACCAGAGCCCTTTCACTCGGCGTGTGCGCCCTCCGTGCTGATCACCTTCATCGACATGATGCTGATGAAGACCTCGAGTCCACCGCCGAACTGCAATCAATCCATGTTTCCGTACGAACGCCTCGTGGAGTATGGGCTGGTGTGTCTCGCCTTTGCCATGGTGCCGATTCTGTTGGCCGGCAAGCCCATCTACCTAATGCATCGCCAGCGGCAGCTGATCAAGCATCGCGAAAAACATGATCCGGGCGATCTGCAGAAGAGCAGCCGCAGCACCATCCAGGAAATGCGCTCCACGCTGCGCTACTCGGTCGAGTTTCAGGCGCCTGGCTCTGAGAAGTCGCCCCGCACGTCGGGACCCAAGCTGGAAACCGTCGAGGATGCCGTCGAATTCGATATGACCGAAATATGGATACACTCCGGCATACACACAATCGAGAGTGTGCTCGGTTCCGTTTCGCACACCGCCTCCTATCTGCGGCTGTGGGCGCTCTCGCTGGCCCACAGCCAGCTGGCCGAAGTCCTCTGGAGTATGGTACTCGAGAAGGGACTCAGAAACGATCTGGCCCTCTACTTCGCTGTGCCCATACTAACAGCAGCCTTCTTCGTCTGGGCCGTTCTCACCGTGGCCATTCTGGTCATGATGGAGGGTCTGTCGGCTTTCCTTCACACGCTCCGCCTGCATTGGGTCGAGTTCCAATCGAAGTTCTTCAGTGGCAGCGGCGAAGCCTTTCGCAGCTTCTATTTCCCACCCTCCACCATACGCGGTTAGACAGGAACGTGGATTGCTCAAAATTTATTATAATTTATACTTTTCATATAAAGAGTTGGGCAGCTTTAAAGTTTGCTTTTTTTATTAAAGCGATCCGAAGGGGTGAAAAAACTGAAGGGTGAATTGTTTAAAATTTATAAAAAATAATTTTTTTTCTATTTATATAGAGTTGTTGGGTAGCTTTAAAGTTAAAGGAGTTTCGATTTTTCTTAGTTTAATATAATTAATTCATATTAATTATATATAGAGTTAAGCAGTTTTAAAGTTTAAATTTTTTTTATTAATTTACTCGAGGAAATTGTAGCTTAAATGCGATCACGGAAGGAGAGACAAAACTGAGCCCACTCAAAAGCTAGCTAAATTAGTCTGGCAAATCCTGCCAAATGCTCATAATTAACAGCAACCAGCAGCAGCAGGCAGCAGCAGCAACTGGCAACTGGCAACCGGCAACAGTTGCCAAACAGCCCACGCAAATGACCAGCATCTGCATCTGCATTTGTGGACATTCCAATGCAATTAGCATTGGCAGTTGCAGCGGCTAAGGCCATAAACCAAAGCAAACTTTAAACAATTTCCATTTATTTGGTTTATGCCACTCGACGCTGCCGTTGTCGCTGTCGCTGCCGCAGCGGCCGCGGCCATTGCCAGCTGCACGTTGCAAGTTGCACGTTGCACGTTGCTGGGTGCCAATGCGGGCGCAAAAGTCGTCGACCCTTTTGAAGCAGCCTGCAGTTGTTGCTGTTGTTAATGTGGTTGCTGCTGTTGCTGCTGCTGCTGCTGCTGTTCTTGTCGTAGTTGTTTAGCTTGTTTTCTATACTAGCAGCTGAGTATTTGCTGGCGTGACTGCTCAAGTTGTTGTTGTTGTTGTTGTTGGTGTTGCTGTTGTTGCCGCTCTGTTTGCGCCGCGCCGCCATTAACACCCACGCCAAGCGACAACGTTGCCGGGGCGAGTCTTGGCATAAATTATGAACAGCAACCGATGACGCATGCAGGCCTAAGTAGACTTGTTGCATGCATAAATAACTTTCGTTAGCCCGGCACCGCAGCCAACCTATTAGATCAAAGCTAAACAAAAGACAGAACACAACAGAGCAAAACAAAGTTGAGCCGCAGCAGAAATGCATTTTCATGATCAGAGCAGGTTTCAGGCTACGCAATGGCTGGCCCCGGCCAAACAGGCTTTTGGCTCTAGCTCTGACTCTGACTCTGACTCTGGCTTTGGCTTTTAGCCATAGCACGCGCCATTGTTTAGTTCAGCTGTACGCAAGAAGTTCGTTGCCTAAGTCTTTTGTTTATATTTGGTAAGTTGTGTTCTAATGCGAAACGCTCTATGCCCATAGACGACATAGCTGTGTGTGTGTATGTGTGTGTCTGTGTGTGTGTGTGTGTGTGTGTGTGTCCACAATGGGCAGCTGCTTAGCGCGTTTATGGCCAGCAATTGTCAAGTCCCTCGGGTGTGCAGCAAAAGCAAGGTCAACGTCAGCTGCAGCAACAGCAGTTGCTGTTGTTGTTGCTGGCAACATTGCCGTCGCATGGGGAAAATCAATTTCAAACTAAAACGTCGCATTGCTGCTGCTGCTGCTGTTTCAGCTTCCTTCTGCAGCTTCACGTCACGTCACGTTCCGCGCTGGGTCATCAATTTTTTGAGTGCATTGCGCCGGGCCTTAAAGGGCGCTGTTGCTTCTATGTTGCTGTTGTCATTGTTGCCACGTTTGGTTCTTTTTTTTTCTTTTTTTTTTTTGCTTCTTTATTTATTTTTTTGTAGCTATTGTCTGTCTGGGCCCAGGCTAGCTCTGCTTTTGGGCTTTACATGCCGGGCATAACAAAAAAGGTGTTAAATTCAACTCATGGCCACTCGAAAAGCCCACAGCCCAATGTCAATGCACGCTCAAGAATTTCTGCCACAGCAGAAGGACATTTCAGATTTCAGTCCATTCCCGAGAAGCAGCCAACTCAAGAGCTCAGCTCACTTGGCTAACAGAATAACAAAACGAAACAGAGAACGAAAAACAAATATTGTTGCATTCAAATGAAGTAAGAGAAGAAAAAAAACACAACAACAATAGAAGCGACTGCCTGATGAAAACATCATCAACAAAAGCAAATGAGCAGCAAAACATAACCGTAAACAGCGCGTTATTAAGTAAATTAATTAACTTGCCACACAGCTTGCACAAAACTTGGCAAGTGGCAAAATTGCCACAAATTGTGCATTGTTTTCGTTTTGTTTGCTTTTAGCTTTTGTTAGCTCATTTTAATTAAATTAAACTTATTTGTTTTTCTTTCCTTATTTTTTTGGCAGATTCTTAACGCGGCGGAAGCCGACAATTGGCCGCATTAAAGTCAAAAGCTGGCCGCGACTTTCACTCCACAAAACGCTTTAATTAAAATTGCAAAAAGAAAAATTAATTTTAACTATGTCGGAATTTGTTTGGCAATTTAACCGGTTTTTATTTTGTTTCTGTTTATTTGTTGTTTTTTTTTCTGTCTTAACAGCAGCCACAACCCGAAAAAGTGAAATTTTTGTGTTGAACTGAGAACCCATTTTTTTTGGCATTTAGCAGTTAATATTAGCAGGCAGCAGAATTTAATAAACAATGCCCAAATACAGCTGGACTTAAAAGAGAAATGTAAATGCAAATTAAAGGCGAATATCTGCCAAATAAATCAAGCTGGTGAAAAAGCGATCGCCTTCAGATGCCGCTGCCAAATAAATGAGCACTTCAAGCACACATTAACATTCCATAAACTAATCGAAAACTTAATCTAATAGTTAAACATAGAACCCGAAAAAAAGGGCTGGGAAAATACTTTTGAATTAACTAAAGAATTTATTTATATACATTTCTTTTAATTTAATACCAAGAAATAAAAAGTGTTTGTATTTGATTTGTGAGCCTTAAAAGGCAACATAAATCTTAAAGGTTTCTTTTTATAAGATAGATTTCCGTTCAACTGGAGCATGGTAGCTGTTTTTTTTTTTTTGATTGAGGTATTCTGATTAAATTCACATGATCTTCGCTTGGCGGCAAGTTCGTTGCTTCAGTCTTTTGTTTTGCCACCGCATGCATAATGAGAATACGAAGCAGACCAGATAAAACGAGAGAAAGAGAGACAGAGAGAGACTGTATAATACGATCGTATTTATGTCAATTACAGCACGATTTTTGGCAAATTTGCTTGTCGCTGACACATTTCCAACTGGCAGCGAATTGTGGGTCAGCTGCGATACCGATTTATGTCGGCGGCGACAATAAATTTGTCAGCTTTTTGTGAGCACCGTTAAGTAAACGCAATGCATGATTTGTGTTTTATAATGAGGGCGAGCAAAGACGACGACGATCGAGACGATGGAGACGATGAAGACATCGACAAAGACATAAAGCGCTCAGTTTGTAAAAAAAAAACCAATATTTTCATTCATATGCCCGAACGGGATTCACAGTTGATTTTTGCAAAATGCGTGCGTAAGCGCATACTAAGTGCGTTAGCCATGAAATTGATTTGGCCATAATGCGCACTTTTCGGAGTCATGTTTTGGGCCGAACTTCATCAACTGCAAGTCAAACAACTAAGCGAGCTATTAACATAAGTGCAAAAAAACGTTGCTTGTATCTGCATCTGCAGAAGGTAGACCCAAAATGTATCTGAATGTTTGTGCATATGTATAAGTGAGTGTGTTTGTGTGTGTGTGCGCGCTCTAGTTGCCAGTAGGAATCAAAACATCACGAAATCTCGTTAAAAACCACAGCGCAAAGCAAATACAAAACACAAATATGTACCGTTAGCTGTGTTTTAACGCTGCTGCTGCTGCTGATGTTGATTCTGTTGCTGCTGCTGCTGCTGCCGCTGTTGTTGATGTTGTTGTTGTTGCTGCTGCTGCTGTTGGTACTTTTTACGCGCAAACGCGAAATAGAAGAAACCTCAGAGCAAAAAAAAAATAAAAACAAAATGAATACAAACAAGCGGCAAACGGCATTGACCAGCCAAGTGGCCAAGTGGGCAAGTGGGCAAGTGGCCAAGCTGCTGCTAGCTGCTTTTGGCCCGGTCAATTGCCAGTTATTTGATGCTTGTAGCCAGTTTTCATAATTTGCTACAATTAATTGTTCGCTTGTGTGTGTGGGTTAACTGATTCAATCACTTGACAAACTGCAGCGCAGGTGGAAAGACAACAACAACAACAACAGCAACAACGTTTTGACCTTCGCCTGACAGCCCAACAAAAATGCAGCTCAAGAGCTTAAAAAACTTCACAGCTCGCAAACACTCGAACACGAAGTTCGTTGGCTGTCTGCCATTTGAATGACGTGCAACAGCAGCAACAGACAACAAACAACAAACAACAGCAGCAGCAGCAACAACAATGGCGTGCAATCAAAGCAACAACAACAACAACAACAATTGGTGTCAAATGCTACCGTAACACGCCACAGCGCAGAATTTATTGGCGCAACTTGAGAAATTAGCCGAAATATGAAAAGGGCAGAAAAGTAAACCCGAAAGTATATTCAAACTTGGCTAAAAAAATACCCTTGGAATATACCTATAAGAAAATATATAATAAATAGATATAAGTGATTATATTAAAAGTAAACATAACTAACGAAACTTAAACTTATCTTCATTTAATATTTATATTTGACATTTAACTGATTATAGCTTTAAGAAGTTCTATTCATTTGACACATAAATTACTTTAAGCCACAACTTTGCTTACCGCTTTTTGGTAGGGCATAAAAATCTGCATAAATGCTTATTATGGCAACTAATTTCACTTGGTTAAACTGTGTTGTTGACGGCTCCAACAACAACAACAACAACCGCTTTCAAAAAAAAACCCCCAATGGGAAACGTTGCGAGACATGAAGTCTTCCAAAATGCTGCGCAATTTGCAACCGTTTGCTGCCGAAAAAAAAAAATAAATAAAAAGAGAATAGTTGTGAGAGAGCTGCCCACGCAGCCCATAAATAAGTCAGCAGCAGCCGCGGCGGCAGTTGGTAATAAATCTGGTCGCGTGGGCCGTGGCCAAGAGCGCGTCGTGCGACAAATGTCAGCGGTAAATGATGCCACGCCCCGAAAAGTGCGTCATCTCAGAATCAGATACACAAATCCATCTCCGGGGCCACACACAAACACACACGCACACACACTCCTGCGTATTTAGCATCGTTTCAATTTCAATAGCTTTCTGAGTGGCCCAAAACTATTAAAGAAAGCCATTAAGGAAAAGTGAGCGCACATTTTTTTTATAATCTGTTTACGGCCACAGAACTAGGCCTCATTACCATATGAGCCAACAGAGATGTGTCTGTCTGTCTGTGGCGGCCGTTAAGCCAACGCATTTAGCACTTGGCCACCACTTGGCTGCCGCTCTTGCCAATGAATTGACACATTTGGCACAGGCTCAGCGAAATTTGTGGCTTATTTTAAGCGCAGGCAACACATTCATTCCCCAAGCTGACAGCAGCTGCAGATGTGGCAGCAACACAATCGCGATGATGCGGCAAGAGGAGGTAAGCTCGGGGCCTAAAGGCTGTATGTACTTTATGTGTATTCACATTTATTTATATATACATACAAATATATATAAACACATATATATATATAACACATTTTTTCCAATTTAAGACAAGTATAAATAACTTTAAGCTCCAATAACTTTGTCAAAATTACACCAATTCTTATGTTTGAGACCATTCTGATCATAGTTTGTCCTTCCTTTTTGATTTTACATCTAAAGATTCTTAATTTTTCTATTTTTACTTTTTTCGACTTTTTTCGGAAAAAAACACTGTACTCCCCCCTGGTGAAATTGCAAAAAAAAAATTTTTCAGAAATTTAGAATCGTCCAATTTTATTTTTAATCGATAGCTGGTATCAATATTAGTATAAAAATCCACTTTAAAAGTTTTTCTGAGGGGGTCAATTTTTTT
>SCDZ01000480.1:0-54664 GCA_004143845.1 Drosophila lacertosa | reverse complement strand
TATATATATATATATATATATATATATGATTGAATTGGTTATGTCGCGCACTGTTGACAGTCGCTGTGCATTATTTTGGGTGTCCCCAACAACATGTATGCTAAATTCATATGGAGCTCCCGACATTATAGACAAATGCTATAGGGTCAAACCAAAGAATATGGTACCACCTAACAGCCTTTGTGCTTGCAAGTCAACACCTGTGAATATAAGCACACACGTGTGTTGCTGAAGAGTTTGGTATACACCACTTTATAGACGCAGCTATCATCGAACATTTGAGCGTTGTTTATTTGGCAAGCTTATGACTCAAGCGTTTCACTTTAAAACGGAAACGGATCTAAGGAACTTGCTATATTTGTTTATTTTGATATCGATCTTTGTACTTACTTCCTTGTTGCCGTAGTCAATGTACAAGACACTGGCGTTGTTACCCTGTATCCGCTCCACCTTAGCTCGGTACCATTGATTGTCAAAGGTGAACTGGGCTGCAACCAAGTCACCTCGCTTGGGCGTGTACGAACCGGCAATGGGTGGATTAGCTTGGAAGTCAGCATGAAGCTTGCTCATCAATGTCTCTAACTTCGGTCCGTTGTCGACGGATTGAGCAAAGAACGTCAACGTTTCGGTTACCTCTGTGACGATTACGTTCTCGTAGTTAACTTTGCGTTCTACTGGAATCTTCTCATCCTTATCTTCTTCAATAACAACCTTTTCCTCAGGCACCGGTTCTACGTAGTTGGTCCAAATGTTTTTCTTAGTAGCCTTGGCACGATCCTCGGCACTTTTGAGCAGGCGGTAGTATTCAGATTTTCCGGCACTAAAGTGCACCTCAGCCAGACCTTCTTCGACGAGAGCGACCGAAAGATTGACATTTTGATCCGTCCATAACCAGCCAATAACAGAGGAACCTGCCTTATCGGTGGTATCAATATGCACGGAAACGTCACGCTGCAATACACGCTCGCGTGTGAACGTAAGCGCCTCATCGCCAAAAGGTTCACCTTCCTGTGCTGGTACGCCGTTAAGTGCAGGACGCGAGGATCGGGGGCATGATATGCCAGCCAATAGGAAAGTAACAAGACAGCTGTCTTTGGGCACATACAAACGCAAACGTGAGCCGCTGGCAACGAACTCAATGATGGCTTCCGTGCGCAAAGCACGTTGCCAGGAAGGCAGATACTGCACTTTAATGCGGGAATGCTCAACAGTAAGATCATTGACGCGCAATGTCGCATTATCCTTCTTGGCATGAAGACCTTTTAGACCTTTGATAGCTTGTTGCTCGGCAGCAATCAGTTGATCATAGGCAGATGACCTTTGGTCATCGTCCTGACGGTAGCGCACACAGGTCGCAAGACCTTTGGCCACCATTGCCTCGGCCACATTCTGCCCACCGATAAGAACAGTATAACAATGCTTTTCCGGAAAGTTATCACGCATTGGAGAGATATAGTCCAGATTGCACTGGACCTTTTTGTTGATAAGTTTCTTGCGCAAAAATTCACGTGCATCAAACATATGGGGAATTTCATATAGCGGACGATAGTTTTTGCCGCGTGGCGGAGCCTTTACAATTTCCTCACCATCTGTCCCGACCACAGCGCGTTGGTCACGAGGCGGGCGAATCGAGGAGAAAAATACCTTCTTCACCTGACCATTTGATAAACGCACATTGATAGCATCGCCGTTAAATACCTCTATAACAGTACCAGTAAGGTCCTTCTCCTTCGAGTTAAAAGAAGGAGTTTTTGCCTGGTAGTCTTGCCATTGTCGTAACCGCTTTTCCTTGGCGATGCGTTCGGCTGCACGTAGTTTGTCAGCTCCTGTAATAAAAACAGTTAAAGTTTAATATATAATTGTTTTTTGGTTTTAATCTCTTTAAAAATTGTGAACCATTTGTTGACGGGGTGAAATAAAAACGGTGACAATGAGTAAGTCACTGTTTTCTTGGAATCCGTCGATTTCATCTAGCAACCGGCAGTTAAATTTAACGTAGCGCAATAGAAGGCTTTAGCCCAAATGGCGCTCCGCATATCAAATCAGTTGCTGGCAAAATATTTGTGCTTATGTATATGCAACAACATACCTGTCTTCATAACGGCCATAGACCAGTCCACACACTTGGCCAAGCCTTCGCGCAGCAGCGATTCGGCAATGTTGCCCTTTGGGTATAAAATTGTACCAATGAAGTTAGAGTTGTTTACTGACTCAAGCCTAATTTCAACATCACGTTGGAGGAGGCGCGTTTCCACATAATAACGAGCCTCATCGGCGAAAGGAACCTTTACGCTCAGGTCGGGCTTGCCATCCGCATCAAGCTTCACACCTGGGCAGCGAATGCCCGAAATCATGAGCGTGATATAGTGGAAATCGGGTAGCAAGAAGGCACGTACAGTTGAGCCATCGCGCACGTGTTCTATAATTGCTTTGACAGGCTTTCCGCCATAGACATCAACGATATGCGCTGGGTTCTCGTGTGCCCATTTGATGTTGCGCACCTTATCTGCCGCGTTCACGTTGTGCGCCCATTTTCCACGGGTAGCGGCACGTGCCTGATCCTCCAGCTCAATAAGCGTCTGCTGCTCGGGAGTAGGGCGGCCCTCACGACGCACCGTTACCAGACCCTCACGGACAATGGACTCAACGACGTTCTCACCAGTTTCTTTGTCCTTGCCCACCCATACGAAACCATATTCACGGTTGGAATTTGCAGGTTTATCAAAGGTGAAAGTCACTTCAACGCCGATCAGTTTTTTGCGCAGATACTCGCGCGATTCCCAAGCCCACGGCTCGTCTTTAGTTTCGTCGCCGCCAGCACCAGGCCGGCGAGCCAATTTCGGTGCAAGTACATGAGAGAAAGTAATTTGTTTTTCCGGCGGTGGTGCACCTTTGGTAGCGCGTATAACAACCGTGTCACCAGAGAGCACCTGAAAGACACACACGTCAAACAAGCGATGAGGTTAAAATGAAATTAAATATTTAACACCGAAAAAAACCACGTGCGTTTGTCATGGAAAACATGCCGATAGGCGGCGCTTATGCGGTATTTTATAGGGCTGCAACAAATATGTGTGACCGTGCGACAGTAACGCTTGGTAGTTTTATGTTAAGGTGAAATCTCGTATAGGTATTTATGTTCACATTTGTGGATCCTTATAGTATTTAAAGGGCGTTCCACCAATATTTGGGGCATTTTTAGTTAATAATAATTTAAATGGCGTCATAAGATTTATTTATGTGTGCACATATATATAAAATCAAATCAAAATCTATACGCAGTATACTATAGGCACAATTGAAGTTGACGAAATCTGAATATTGAATAGCTAACGTGTGTGGAAATCATTTCCATAAATACCTTCCAAATTTACTATATTTTTACCGATCTTACTTTTTTAAAAATTACTTTTATTTCCAAATTAAATTTTTATATCAACATAACTTGCAAAATTGAAACTCCACCGACAGGTTTATTCTAGAAGCCCCTGTATTTTATTTGATCAACTTTTAAGGAGTTATAAAGTGGATGGTACTTCTATAGCTTATTCGCTTCCACTCATCAAATAGAGAAACAGGTGTTGGTATGCGACGCCAGTGCGGCTTTATAAATATCAACAGGTCTTTCACCTAAAATTTGTTACATTGAATGAAAATTGGAATGCTGACGCGGCAATGAAGGAGCCAGCAAGTTGTGTTGCTAAGCCGCGCATGCAACGTCACCACTAGTGAAATCTGTTCGTTATTATTGCAATTGATTATTTAATGGCTCTGTTCGTAAATTAAGAGATACTTTACAAGTACATTCGAATGTGTTAAGGGTGAAACTGAATATTATTCAAAAGAAATTAACCAACGAATAGAGCATTACATTTTTGAAAGCAAAAAATAACGGAAATCGAAAGTAACTACAAGAATTGTATATTATTTCATACATTTATATATACTTACATATGTTTGCGCCTGTGCAAGTATTTTTCGAGGTTAGAAACGAATATTTTTGTATTAACCCGTACCGCACGGCAAGCAAATTTGTGCTATGTGTGTGTGTGTTTATCAGATAAAAACGCATGTTTCAGAACGCCGGCAAGTCGTAGCTGAATGATGACGTTGACAGTGGTAATTGTCGTAGTCACAATAGCACACCTGAGATGCATATGTATATATTTACAATATGTAAATGAATAAGTGGCCAATTTATTTTGTGGTCATTGCTGAACATGAAAATCTGCCAGGTTGGCACCTTCGATACTTTCGTTTCTTTACGTTATGCTGTTCAGCCATTGTATGTGTGAGCGTGTTCGACGTGTCACACTCGTGCAACTTATATGAGCATCTCTTTCGCACTTGCTTCAGTGGCATTTGTCTTATTTGCCACGCTGATAATCACATATTTTTTATTTGTTACATATTATACTATTACTACCACTTCTGAGTTATTGAGTTTGTTATAAAAAAAACAGACTTAAGATCACTTTAACAGTAGACTTACTTGTTTCACAATTCCGGATAAAGTCTTTGCAGGCGCTGCTGCGTTAGCTGCAGGCGCACCATCTTTCGGTGCTCCAGCTGTCATGTTAGCTGCAGTTGCCATATTTCTGTACGGGTGCGGTTTTTACCGGCAGACCGTTATACGTTTTTAGTAAGCGGGTTGGATTCCACACGTTGGTTTAAAGTGCGCTTAACACTGTTTCTAACTTAATTAAGTTAATTGAGTATGAACACACCACACACAATACAATCACCTCAGAATTTTCACTGCTTAGTAACCTGTGTGGCTAAATACACATTTGTCCAAAATACCACTCTTGTCGACGAAAAATACCAGTTAAGTAAAGCGAATTTGAGTCCAAAATACTAGATACCCTAAGATAAGGAAATGAGTTAAGTTGTGTACATATATTGTGTTAAATTAATAAATATTTATTTATGGAGTTGTATTTAATATGTTGCTTTGTTCACTCGGGATGTATAATAAAAAAAAAATATATTAAATAAAGTTATCGATTAGTTGTGTTACTGAAAGTGATAGCTACAAATAAGCGGGAAATTTTTATATGCTCACCTCGTAAATAAACATGAGCCGTTCAAACAGAATGTTTGGCGATAATGCCTTCAATTTACTAAAGGATCTAAGACGATCGGCTCAAACTATTCCCGCCTTTGACGATGACGGTGTACGTCAGGTATTAGAGGAGATAAAGGTTATTTTCGAAGAAAATGTGGCGCAGGCGTCTAGCTACAATAGCTCTGGAGATCGCAGTTTGTGGCCTCTTCTTAACTATAGACACGCAGCTTTGCAGCGAAATAAGCGTTGCTTGCTGGCTTACTTATATGAGCGTATGCAGCGCATCAAATCCATGCGATGGGAGTTTGGCCCAATCATACCCAGTGATATCAAGCTGGAACTTTGTGAACCAGAAGTGCAATTTTTTAACAAGTATTCCAAATCATTGGCTGCATATATGCGCTCCGTAGGTGATGGCCATGGCATTGACTTAACTGGCAACTTACGTCCACCCAAATCTCTCTATATCGAGGTGCGTTGCGTAGAGAATTATGGCAAGTTTGAGCTAGACGACGGCGAGGTTGTTCATTTGAAGAAAAACAGTCAGCATTACTTGCCCCGCGCGCAGATCGAGTCGCTTGTACGCCAGGGAATTTTACAACATATAACTTAAAGTATAATATAAATAATAAACAAAATCATACATACATGACCGTTTAATTTGTTTTAGTGTGGGTAACCATTTCAAATAGTTTTTGTAATCGATAGATTATGTTAAACAACAGCTTTTCGCTTTGCCTATGTTGTCAATTACTTATGACAGTCCATTAGTCAGTTTTTATCGCCATTTACTAAAAGAAGCAGTCAAGAAATAGTAAATGACTTCTTAAATATGTAAAGACAATTAGCAGATAATGCATAAAAGTGCAAATCAACTATAAGAAATTTAATGTACTCTGTTAATAACAGATCAGAAAATGTTAACTCTTTATTTGGTTAGAGGTGGTTGGTCAGGGCATTACGTGAATCCACTAATTAATTAATTTAAAATTTAGTTTAAAAATGAATCAAGCCGACGTCAGCAAGTTAATTTCACAGTTGCGAATCGCAGTGCTGCCAAATAAACGTCATTTAAAAAACGTTGATGGTCCAGAAGGTAGATTACTAAAACTACGAAAAACGGTCACAGCGCTGGTTAAACATGAACGCATTGAAATGTTTTACAACCGAGCAGATGAGGCGCGTGGGTATGCAGAACTTGTGAGTAAGGTTTTAATTGTGTTTGATATACTTCTTTAATTTTTCGATTCTACATACGTACAGCTCATTTCCAATGCCATTCGTTATGGGGACCGACACAAAGCGACTATGGAATTAGCTGACTATTGGCTGTTGGAAAAGCAGCTAGTACATAAACTGTTTAAGGTTTTAGTGCCTCGGTATGAGAACTACAATGCATCGTACACACGAATGTTTAAAGCACCGCGAGATTATCCCGGCATGTACTATAAAAAGTCTGTTTTGGAGCTTCGCGGAAATCCCTTCCCAGTACTCACGCCTGATAATAGTCAAAATCGCAATCTATTACATAATGTTCTTCTGGATGAGGCACGTAAAGAATTTCGGCGTGAGAAGCTGGCTAGTATAGCTGACAAACTCACTGATAAGACTGATGTTGCATCGCTTAAATCAACTACACAAGAAACACCCACAGTTACCCAGTCGCAGAATGTCGTTGTTGCGAAAAGGTGTTCCTCAGAATGAATGATCTTCGTGAATAATAAAAACAAAATAATAATAATTACTAACCATTTCTTTGAAGTAAATTCCGGGAATATTCAAATAATTACTAAAAGAGCGCTTAGATAAAACATGTGGAGACGTGTGCAGATTTTTAAGTTTAAAATCAATTGAAATTCTGTAAGCGGCAATATTATTTATAGCTGGCTGGTATTGTGGCAAATAGATAGCGACATATCACTATTAACCGTAATTAAGACGTTATTTTAAATTGAATCAACTAGTATAAGCCAAATTCTTGTTCATTTATGTTCGATATGGGGTTTGCATTTTTGTAAGTTCGACTAATCGGACCATGGGATAACTATATATTTGGATAATTTGAATTATTACAAGACAGGTTCCACTTAAGTGTAAATTACTTTTATTATGGAGTTAGTCCATACTCTATACAGACTTTTCGGCAAAAAATTTAAAACACAATTTCTGAATTCTTAAGGTTTATTTCTATTTATATCAGCATCAGTCTTGTAAAGTTAATATTCTGAAAACATCTATAGCTTGCTGACATTGCAATGACTAAAGAAGTCCGATTTCCAATCTAAAAAGAATAAACGTTAAGTTAATACTTTAATTGGACACCTAAAAATATAAGAGTGTTTGTAAATAATACCTTTACCGGTTAAGCAAATTTCACGCATCATGTCACAATGGCTGTAAAAAAATTGGTGCTCATTTGTGAAAGTAGCACAAATGGGCTGAAAAGGATCGCAATCGTCTATGAATTTGCAGCGATCTGACTTCGCAAAAACTGGCAAAGAGAGCACACAAAGCAGAGATGCGACGAAAAACATCAGAAGAAATAATAGAAGTTTGGATGCGATGCCTAAAAAAGGCATTCTTGTGTTTAGCCTATTAACACTTTTTATGATAGACTGTGGCGACCCGACGGAATAGGTTTGTTATTTTTTTTTCATTATACATGTGTGATTTAAAATACCCACTTTTATAAACATTAATTTAATAGTATATTTTTGTGTGCGTTAATGGTCAAACCCCTGCGTAGTGACAAGCGCTTTAAAACGACAACCAAACAACTGATAATTATTGGGGAGCTTAAGCGCTACTGTGCCCTCTTATTTGCTATACTTCAAGCACAATCCCCCATCTGGTCTGTTCGATTGCCATGACAACAGCCGATTGTGGCGCATTGTTGTTGTTGGTCACAAAGACTATAATAAACATTGACTCAATCGCAGTTCACGTTTTTAGCGGGGCGCTATTGTTTATCCCGCTGTTGCCGGTTTACTTCATGAATGCCGATGTTATTGCTCATCTAACTGGAACACCATTTTAAGTCGAATCGGAAGTGTTGCACAACGGAAGTGTTGCGTGCAGGTGTAGTTGCTCTGTGGAGTGGAGAGTCACACTCTATTCTATAAATATGTGAAATCTGTATAAAGCGTAAGACGTCTTTTATAAAAATTTATTTTGTGTAATTTTATATTGAAAATATTATTTGTAGTTCACAATTCTAAGGGTTTCCACCGGTTCCAACATGTAGATATTTGACAAAACCAAAAATGTACAAACTTTAAATGCACTGTTGATAGAGTTGCTTATAAAGATTTGATAGATATATGTACACATGTGTATTTGAGTATTTAAAACCGGCACAGGGTATAGCATATTCGAGAAGTCTTGGCGAAAATGTATTTGTTATTATTGCAAAATTGTTAAAACGTATACATATCGACCATTTTTGCAGCAATGTGAAAGGGGTTGTAAATATGAAGCTTTTAAATGAGTCAGCTTACGGCATACATATAATATGTGTTATATTTGCCATAAGCTCTTTTGCTAACACTCAAAAGGTCAAAAGTAAGCCATAAACAACAATTTTAAATTACACCCACAGGAATCGTCATGCGTCCACATTTTTCGTATTTTAATTTGTGTATGTGCCTTAAAATATAATAAATACAAGATTTGATGTTAAGCCTAGGTTGCTTGACTGCGTCCATTAGCCGCGACGAAATGCAAAAACCACAAAGTGGCAATTTATAACAAAAGCATTGGAAAAGCAGTTAAACTGAAGAGTTGGTTTTATACTGGTTGTTTAATATACATATATATATTTTGTGTGTCAGTGGTTCTTATAATCGCTTCCATATTTCGTTGCACTTTTCGACCTGTGTTTCGTCCGACCATATGACTTAATTACATTTGCATTATTAAATTTAATGACAGCTGCTGGACTCAATTACTTCATTACATCCTGCTAATGGCTATGTGTAGCTCTTCGCATCTGAAAATTTGTTTATTAATGCATATATAGTTAGTATGGATGCAGTGCTTATTTGCTCATAAGTAATGTTACACTATTCAGTTGCAACAAATAATTATTACGATTTTGTGTTTAAGCTAGTTATGATATTGTACAAATTCAAATATTTTCTACTTCATTGAAACACAGACATAAAAATTTAAGTCATTTACATATATATGAAATATTTTGCAAAACGCGTGACAAGCTTGAGGTATATTTTCATGAGCTTGTTAAAAAACACATACATTCAAAATATGCACAAAGGAAAAATTATATTTCATATTCATTTTTTTATATAACCTTTTATCATATTATCTAAAGCTAAGTAAAAGTCAGACTATTAGAATTTCATCGAAAAGTAACCTATAACTGATGCTTTTGACTTCATTTTTTAAGGAATAAACACTGCAAATCAGTTGCAAATATTGTATAAATTTGTGGATCATGCGCAGCTTAGTGATAAAAGCCCTTGCTGCGCCAACAGTAATAGTATTAAACGAGAGAGAGGATGAAAGAGAAGTAGAAAGAAAGAGAGAGAGAGAGTGAAAGAGAGAAAAGAGCGTGTTACCTAAACGAGAGCATTACATCCTTCAGGATACTAACAGGGCTTTTTGCAGCTTTTCGCATATTTTGCTATTCAGTTTCAAAGAGACGCGCAACGATAGCAGTTCAGAAAAATTCGCTAAAGATTTTCTTACTCTGTGCTCAGCCTCATCTACAGTCAGAACTTGAGCCAATCAACTTCTTTAGTGTGAGTGGTAAAGGAGGATTTTGTGTGTGTATAACGGTTAGTTCAAGAGATGTGTTTTATTTAACTGTTATGTAGCTAAATTTTTTTCTCATCCGTCTTAAAGAGGTTTAAAATTAACTTAATGCACAAACATTGTATTTCATTAAAAGAGCTATTTTAATTAATGTGAATTGTTCGCACTTTTTTATAATTTTATTATCACTGTCTGGACTAAAAGTATACGGCAGCGTATTGCGTCACTATTTACTTAGTTGAGCACTTTTAAGGCCGCTTTGTCTACTTTATTTGCAGAGAGTAAGCATTTTTAATTAAAGAAGCTTTTTTACTGTGGGAGCTCTAAATTTTTAGGTGCAATGTAAATGTATTTTACCTTATTAATAAATATTCATGGTATCCGCTTTAAGCAATCCACACCCTAAGAATGTTAATTGAATTTTCCATTTCAGAAAAAAAATCTTTAAATTGGCCAAGAAAATATTGCTTTGTACAATAATTAAAAATAATTAGTTAAATTCCAATATAATTTAATTTTTAATTAAACTTATTATATTCCGATTATTTAATGCAAAATATTGTTTTAAACTTTAAGGCAATCAACACACGCAGAATGTTTCATCACTGCAAAAGGCCGTTGGTGGCAACGATCTTAATATGGTCAGCTTGGATGTCTACTTTAGTTTGTGGCACTACAGAGGGGCAGGAAACGCCACTTGCTTTGCCGGTGGCCGAGTTGACACAACCTACAACAGCTATACAGGGTGAGGTTTGGGAAGAAGATGACCACGAGGTCTTAATAAGAAATGAACGTGGGACAAAAAGTGATGGTAAGTTTAGTTGGTGTTCATTTATTTCTGAAAAGGATATAAGTAAATGTCTAATTCCCTTAAACTTTATTTTTTTGAAAGGACTTTCATGTCGTTATGGCAAAAACCCATGGACTGAATGTGATACCAAGACTAATACACGTTCGCGAACTTTGACATTGAAAAAGGGAGATCCAGCATGCGATCAAACTCGGACTATTCAGAAAAAATGCAAAAAGGGTATTTACCAAGCTATTTTTGATTTAATACAGCTAATATGCTTACCTGAGAAGTTATGATAATGAAATGAAATTGTTGCAATTATTTTCTAACTTTATTGCAGCGTGTCGATATGAGAAGGGCGCTTGGTCTGAATGTACCGCGGGACAAATGACACGGGCTGATAAGTTAAAGGCAACTAGCGACCCGTCATGTGAAGCAACACGTATTATTAAGAAGAACTGCAAGCCCGGCAAGTCCAAGGATAAGAGTGCCAAGGAGCAGCGAAAGAATAAAGATAAAGGTGAGTAATAATAACTTGCAAAACTAAAATGAGTGTTTAAGTTTTTTTTATTAATGTAATTCATTGTTCAGCAATAGATTATATTTTTTTAAAAGGAAATAGAAACAATTAATATGTGAAATATACTCTTATCCTTCCTGCAGCTGCCCGCAAAGGACGCGTTTAAATAACCTGGCATAGAACATACTGTTTTTTATTTAAATTCAAAAGTTAGTTTTCTTCCCTTAAGCTCGTTTTTCAAACATATAAGAACACACAGAATAAACCGTAAGCATCAATATAATGTCTAACCGTAAAAATTATATTTGAATACATTTACTAATAAATTCTAGATTTGTTTTAAGACGATCGATAAAATAACAAAGTAAATGTAAATCTACATCTAAGCAAAGATTATGCAAAACATATACCATTAGTATGTGAAATCATACCAATTATTTCGTTAATCCAAGTTTTTTCCAACTTTAAGCAAATCTGTTTGACTGATCTTGCAGATAGGTAACACGATATTGTCTGACGATTCTTATAAATCATTATCCAAGTTATATTATATTAATAACTTAACATAAATATAAATAAAAGCCTCCCCATATTTAAACAAAAGTTATTCAAACATAATTGATGTGTAATGTTCGTCTGAAAATATCAGCTTCTGTATTTGATCTCAATAAAAGAGAACACAAAAAACAGCAGAAAATATGATTGATATAACTAAAACAAAAAACAATGTTAAGACATACAATAAATGCAACAATTAATAAAGACACTTAGTGTAAATATTGTAAAAAGTGATACAATAGTATTGCAAATTAATAAAGAGGCGATGACCGATTAATGGTCGTTATGGGCAATGACCATTCGTTTGGTATTTTAAAAGACGTATTTAATACCACTAAAATTTAATATGGTATAAATGGTAATGACCACACTTTTCAAATATTAACAATTACCCTATAAAAATAGGCATCCTTTTTTTGATATGATAAAAAAATTGCAATTAATGTAATTAACGGTGAGGAAAATTTTTCTGAACAAAAATGACCGCACACTACATAAAAAAATTTGCGAAAATGTTATCACTTCTAGTTGATAATTATACAAGCTGTAATAAAATAGAACTTCAGGTCCGCTTTTACTGAAAAATAAAAAAAGTTAAAATTCTTAGAGTTGCCTATGCATTTAACAAATGAGCAACCATAAACATTATAATACATACATACTTATATATATGTGTGGATACATATTTCAATAATCTAAATACTCACATAATATGTAAGTGGTGAAGGAAAATTTATATGAATATTTGATGTCAAACGTGTTTAAATTAAAATTATTTTTATTCTATCAGAAATCCTATAGAACTCAAAACATAAAAACAAAAAAAAAAAAAAATAAAGCAGAAATTATAAACATATAGTCATTTGCATTCATACATATTTACATACATAAAATAAGAATACCATTAAAGACAAAATTAAAAGAAAACAAAAAAGATAACTAAACTTACATAAAATATTACGAATAAAAACTTGACACAAACAAATAAATAAAAACAAAATATAGAAAAGATATTCTAAACTGTCCTATTATATTGCTCTATTTGTGTTTAGTTTAACCTTTTTTTAATTTTCCTACAATTAAGAATTCATTTAAATAAGTACTTGTGGGTATTTGTTTTATTGCACTTTGCTTTATTGCTTATGGTTCGTCGCTAAATACTTACTTACATAAATATGTATGTATCTATGTTATATATATTTTTATGCGTGCGTACTGACTAAGGGTTGACTCGAATGCAGGAAAAGTTTACTGTATGAGTAATTGTATCAAAGAGCCTTGCAAAGGTCCTAAAAAAATTGTCAACCTAAAAGGAAAAGGTGTGGAGAAAGATTTAATTTCATCATAATTGCAACGATACGTTGTTGCTCTAACAAAATGGGTGTGGTGACAAGTTTGTTTGAAAGTGCGATAATATTAAAATAATATAATCAAATAACTAAGTATATATATTTATATGTAAGTATTTTTATTCATAAAAACAAAAGTTATATATATATATACATATATTTTTTTTGTTGTGCTTATCCTTTGAGGTAATTGCTACATAGAATTAGAGAAGAGGAACATCTAAGAGTTGGTTATTCCAAACACTTTCCTCTTATTCCGTTTGGCAGTTAAAAGCGTTGTTTGCAACAAAATGCATAGTGCAAAAGTATTTTAGCTGTAATTAAGTTAATTAAGTAGCGATGGGCATTTCTTTTCCGCCAGCATGAATAATATATGCTCCATAATTTACACACATAAATATTGACTAATATGCTTACATATTGGAAGTATTTTATTTACGGTCATACCTTTGCAAAAAGAATAATGTTTGGTCAAGAAATGTGTAACGAAAAACTCTATAAGTTATGGGTATGTGGTTGATCAGTTTCGATAGGTCTGGTACATGTTTGCATGAGTTTGTAAGTGTCGCAACGCATATTACTGTTTCATTCACGTAAATATGTATTAAGTTAAAGCGACTGCTCATGGCAGAAACATACATGTACAGTTGTTGTTGGTTATCAAAGTAAAAGTATCATTCAAACTCGTAAAACCAAAATACCAATACCAACAACACCAATCAGCAAATCCCTCTGAAAATCATAGCAGGAAAAGGAGATAACAATGCATAGCAACACGAAAGAAAAATTGAGATAAAAGTTTCCTGCAAATAACCGTGGCACCTCTGGAGAGAGCCAATGAGCGAGAGACAGACGGAGAGAGAACGCAAGCGTAGAGAAGAGTGCAGTAACCGTAGGCAGAGCTGTTATTGGAGAGTTGGTATTTTGTGATAAAAAGTGGAAGGTAAATGGTCATGCGCAGCAAAACCAGCGTACTCAAAAATTCTATTTAAAGCTAAATCCAAGTTGTTTACTGTCTTTGCTGGGGAAACGCGAACGGTGCACATAAACAAACAAATCTTGACGGTTGTCTGTAAGCATGCAGTCTTGTGGACGCTCTGGCGACTGGTTAAACACATAATACTTGCACACGCACATACAATCGTACATACAATACGTACATATAAAATAAAGAAACTGACAAATAAACAAAGATGCAAAGAAAGAGAAGCTTTATACGTATGTATGAATACATGTATGTATGTATATACAAATATATATTTTCTACATATCACATCGCTGCATAATCTCTCACTTCTAATAGCAAAGTACACTTCATCGTTATATTCAGTTTATAGGGCATGTTTATTAAATTATGGTTTACATACATAATTTCCCAATATCAATGATACTACATGGATACATATATTTATATTGGTTCCTTTTTGGAATGCATGGCTGGTCGCTTGGCCGCCTTCAAATTTTTTTGGTACCTCAATAAAACAATGTTCACTGCGACTATAGCCAGCTACGTTGAATTTGATTTGATTCTGACTGACTCAAACCAAATATTCACTCAAAACTTGTTTCCTATTGCATGGAGTGGCGCACACGCATTTATGTCTATATGTATATATATATAAATATATATATATATGCATATGTGTAAATCTCTATGACCGTACACATACATAGGTAAAGTTAATTAGCTATGGATCGGGATCTGGTCGATCGAAAACTATTTAGATTACTGTTACATAATTTCGTACTCGTTAATGTTAAAAAAATTCATGTATTTTAGGGTACAAATATACACAATGCTTATCGCATTTATTAACATACATACAAACATATATTCTCTTCCCCCAATATTCGAATGATATTTTCAAAAGTACAAAAAAATAAAACTTTGATAGTGGTAACCAATTTATGAATCTTCTTTGCAGCAGGTATAAGACATAAGTTTCTATCACATTGAAAAAAATGCAATTGACTCTGCGAAACATTATCTGTTACTTACTATAGTATGAGTGTTGCCTTATATTTATATTTGTATGTGCATGTACATATGTAGAAGGCCTTATCTAAAAGAACATGCATTTACTTTCCATCAATCATTTGAGAATAAAATGGGCTGCTGTTTGTAGTTTTTTTTCACGAAGCGATGCTTGCTGTTGGGACGTTGCACCACAATAATAAAAAATGTCAGTGACAATTGATAAGAATAAATGTCATATATGTATATATTTATAACTTGTATATACCGATAGGTACCGATACCACTGAGTGGTGAGAATACGTATAAATGAAGTCAAAATGTCTTGATTTTTCTCCAAGTGTATTGAGTGTTCGGCACGCTGAGTTGTTTCGTTGCCTCTCACATTTCAGTGCTGCTTGTAGCGTCACTAGTCGCAGCATTTGCCAGCTCCACTCAGTTCTCGCCCAACTCTGAACGGCGTCGATCGGCAGCGGCAACGCGTATTGATGTAAAGATTCTTTTCTTAGTTTAAACAAAGCTTTGCTTTAACTGATTGCCGGAGTGCAGCTACTTCAGGTAAAACAGGCTCTTTTGAGTGAATCAGAGTCGTGTGCTTGTTTTTACTAGTCTTGGTTTTACGCGCGAAGAAAAAGTCAACAAATTCTTTACAAGACTTATCAAAAAACACAACATTGCAAGTATAAAAGCTACCATATGTACCATAGAAGGTACTTTTTTTTTATACATAAGTGTGTGTTTAATATTTAACGTTTTCCTGTTGCAATTTTATTTTATTTTTGTTTATTTGACTGCTGGGAGTTGTGTTTTCGAGTTTTCTGTAAGCACAGGACCTAACTAATTACTTATCGCTTAACTAATGTGTAACTTAATTTTAATGATATTTTTAAAAGAGATGACAGTTTTTAAATAAATTCTTTACAAAATGGTAATAATTGGCTTATTGAAATTTATCAGATTTATTCAGGTAACAGGAATATAGGTATTTCTGATACGCAAGAAAGGCTTGGTCAATTATCTATATGTGTTTATAAACAAATTTATTTCATAAAATTAAAACAGTTAAAGTTGCTTAACCCTGAACCCATTGAAAATTAAGAAAATCAGAGTATAGTGGTTTTGTGAAATTGTATGTAACAGGCAAAAATGCGGCATTCGCGACCCTATGCAGGAGAATTTACTGATTTGCAAATTCTGCTTGTTCTTAATAAGCAAAAGTAAATCAGTAGCCGCTGTACTTGGTCGCCAGATGTGCGATATGAAGCATGGAATTTCAGAATCTGCAGATGGTAGATTGTGAGCGCTGTCTCAGGGCAGGAAACTCATAAATACTAATATTTATTAAGGTTGTGGTCTCAGCATTTCTGAGACTTTAAAAATTTGCCGAATGGAGCATACCACACACTTAATAGGACTAGGATTTGCTAACTATATTTTATTTGCTTTTAACTTTCATAATAATGTATTATTAGATTATCGCAAGGAGTCAAACTACATTTAGGGGAAATTAAAATGATTCTCCTATCATCCGCGATTGTACGGAAAATGCTCTATATATGCCTGGTGACATTAGTGCGGATGCCATCGGTAGTTTATAGCCATGGACACAATGGAAATATAAGAAACCATGCCATGGGCTTAACAGAATTCGCTAGTGGTTCACACTTGGTAATGGAAAACCACTTTGGTAATGTAATAGTACGTTCTGCACGCGAAGCTGTTTTGGAGGAGGTGGCTGCTGTTCCTGTGACTGTCACAGTTGGTGGAAATAAACGTATTAAAAGTAACAAGAAATCAAATAAATCAATTAATCAAATGCTCCGCGGAGATGTTCTAGGATCCCGGAAGTCTCCCGTTAAGAAATCACCAGGGTCAACTGATGAGAAGCACCACGGAAAACATCAGCGACAGCAACATGCGCCTCAAAATGAGGAACGTCAGCATCGTGCGGGAAAAAGATCAGGAGCAAAGTCTAAAACATCAGACAAGGGTAAATACAAAAAAATTCATCTTCCAAATGTTGAATTAGTCAACAATTTTTTTTTGGAAAATCAGAGAATATATAAATCGAACATTTGTTGCACTGTTCACAAATATGAGAAGCCAATAATGAGTTGTAATAATTTATGTAAAGTTTAGTAAATAAGGTTTGATTATTAAAACCATAAAAAATTGATTTTAAAAGGAAAATTCTTATAAAAAAATATACGCTACATCCAACATAGTTGTTTAATACATCCACATTTAATTCTTATAATTTGCACCGTGACCAAATGAAACTTTTACACGACATAAGAAATGCTAACTATCTGAACACAACCTTGTACACAAAAGCCTATAGCATATTTACCCAACCAATTATATTTATCCAAATCATCAATATATCTGGTACACAGCACCAACCTGTCATTATGCAAAAACTTCATGGACGCAGTGTGATATCAAGACTAATATGCGCACACGCACTCTATCGCTAAAGAAGGGCGAGTCCCATTGTCAACCCACTCGGACCATACAGAAGAAGTGCAAGAAAGGTAATTAGAATTAAAAGTTATTTGTGAAAATTATAAGGATTAAAGAATAATAGTAAAATGTACGTTTTTATTCATACAAACACTGTTGCCAGTAATAATATATAATGCATGCTCAACAAAAAATGTCATTAACACATACATTGACATATTGTCATATTTTTTTACAACGCATTAATATTTAAACATATAATTAACTTATAAACACCATTTCTTACTAAGAACCTAAACAAAATTATTTTCTGGTGATCCTATTATTTTTTATTATTATATTATTTTATTTTATTATTATTTATATTATTTTTATTTGCTTGTCGTACTTGTGCTTTTTTTTAGCTTGTCGATATGAAAAACACCCCTGGTCAGAGTGTAATGCTGAACAAATGACACGTGAGGAAACGTTAATTGTATCGGAAGAAGGCACCCAACAAAGTTGCAATCCAGTTCGCATAACTACTAAAAAATGCAATCCTGGAAATATGGAAAAACATACAGCAAGCAAAGATCCCTCTACGAAAGTTCGAAAGCACAAGGAAAAAGGTAACACCCGTGACGTACTTTCAAAATGACCACTAGTTCTTGAGATATTGTCTGTACAGGTACCCGCCATACATCGCCTCGGGCTTAATATGAGAGTATTCTACAGCAGAGAAACATCACTAGCAATAAGTTTTAAATTGTTTATAAATAATATAATATGGCTATCGCCGCAAAGGAATCAGATTAATATACATTTTTGTACTATTTAAATAGGAGTTTTCGTTGTTTTTTTAATTTTTATAAAATTGTTCATTTTATTTGTATGTTGTTTGTATATTCCTCATGGATTTAAATTTTCATTAAAATGTCGTCAAAACATTGCGTAGCAAGAAATGCAAATCGGTTGAGGATAAAAATATTTCGTATAGCTAAATAAATTATTTTAATGGCGCGCAGAGTTTACGTATCTGCTACCGTTTAAAACCCCTAAACTGTTATCAAAGGAGGCACCCCTAAAGCATATTTGGTGGTTACTGCTATTAAATCGATGTACGGGGCTAAAGCTGTTGCCGGTCATGGTGGATAAGCCAAAGCGATTGCTGCCCCTGTTATTGTAGCTGCTTGAACCACTGTGTCCACCAAATACGTTCAATCTTCCCGATGATCCACTGCCACCGTTCATGGCATATCCCCCAGAAAAATTTCCACATCCAGCATTAATTCTTGTTGAACCGCGGCCTCCACGGTTGCGTACGTTACTTCCGCCTGCTTCGCGTGCTATGTACTCTAATTCTGGATTCACATTCTGGTTGGCTTCACGCAAGATCTCAATTAATGCGCGGGCGCATTTAGCATTTTTGCGTGTGAAAAAGGCATACGAAGTTCCTGTAGAATGCTTTCGTCCTGTACGCCCAATTCGATGTATGTAGTCCTCCGATGATTGTGGAAAATCAAAGTTAATGACATACTTTATGCCATCCACATCAAGGCCGCGTGCTGCCACATCGGTTGCCACCAATATGTTGGCACGACCGTTGCGAAAATCATTTAGCACATTATCACGATCCATCTGGGATTTGTCTCCATGTATAGAACCAACGCCAACACCAAAAGCGTTTATAAAACGTGCCAGTTCGTCAACCTTTTTCTTAGTGGCTACAAATATTATAATCTTTCCTGGCATACTGGCTTGATCATAAATGTGGGACAAAAGGTCTTTTAATTTGGCGCCTTTTTCATGCTCAGCGCAAACTTCAACATACTGTCGTATATTATGGTTCGCTGACAGTTCCAATGAGCCAATGTTAATCTATGAGAAATTTTAAGTTATATACAATATTTGAATTCGATTTAACCTTACCTGAATATAGTTGCCTAGGAAGTCTTCGGCCAGTTGACGCACTTCCCTTGGCCAAGTGGCGCTCCACATGAGTATTTGACGGTCTGGCCTTATTTGGCCAAGTATTTTGCGAATCTGAGGCTCAAAGCCCATGTCCAGCATACGGTCAGCTTCGTCTAATACCAAATAGGTACAGCGACGTAAATTTGTAATACCGCCTTGTAAAAAGTCAAGCAATCGACCTGGAGTGGCAATTACAATCTCGACTCCATGTTCCAAGTCATTTGCCTGCTTTGACCGTGGTGCACCGCCAAAAATACATGTGTTACGCACATAACAGTTAGATCCAAAATCATTGGCCACGCACTGAATTTGCTGAGCCAATTCGCGAGTGGGCGCCAAAACAAGCGCTATTGGTCCATCACCACGCTTTAAAGCCTGTTGACCGTTAATGTGCACTATGGCGGGCAATATAAAGGCAAGAGTTTTGCCAGAACCAGTTTTGGCTATGCCAACCAAATTGTTTCCTGACATTACAATTGGCCACGATTGGGCTTGAATTGGAGTGGGTTCTATATACCGCTGACGACGTATTTCATTTATGCAATAATCTGGGAAGAATGCTTCTTCAAAACACTGAATGGGATTAGGTGCCATACCGCGTACGGTGACTTCATGTTGACTACGGTAGCAATCAACTTCCTGTGCCGGCCGATTACGAGTTTTTTGATGCTCCTGATAAAAGTTTTTCTGGAAAGGCTGCAATCGCATCTCCGACCAGTTAACATTGTGTAAGCCTTAAAAAAATAATTATTTATTAATATATGAAAAGTCCTAATGGTACATACTGCTAAAGTCATCGTTTACAGCACCAGCACCTCGGTTTAATCCACCACTACGTCGCGGTCGGGATTCGACACGTCCAGATCGTACTGAAATATTATTTGTTGAAACTTTAAATATGTGAGTGTATTAATTTGGTTGCTTAATACTACCACTACTACCATATCCAATAAAACCAGAGCGTCCTGCAATATTGGTAACCAGTTATTTAGTCAATAGAAATTGGTTTACTTCCGTAATTAGCAATATTTAAATTTAAAGAATATTATACATACCGCCACCACCACCTCCGAATGCACTGTGTCGAGGTGGCGACATGGGTTACTCTTATTATGGAACCGGTACGAATAAAAACAGAAGACAAATAATGAATTTTGGCCTCTTCCACCTTCGTTATTCCTTTTTTTCGGTGCGTTGAATGAAGTTTTAGTATTTTTTTGAAGCTGGGACATAAGCTTGGTTGTTTCCAGGTGCTTTAATTTTAATATTCTAAAAGTAATTTGACATAAATATACAAAATAAAATGTCCTTTGCTGTATTGTTTTTTTTCCAATTTTTCTTCTTCCGATTTATTCAGTCGCTAGTGTCATATGTTTTTTAACGATCTGGCAGCCCTTAGGGGCGGTAAGTGCGGTAACCCTGTTTGGAAACTTATCTGGCAGCCCATTGCCGCGCCATACTTAAAACAATATAAATAATTATCAGAATAATATATTTACAGGCCATCCATTTAATTTTTAAAGTATTTGAAACTATATAAATAATTATCAGAATAATATATTTACAGGGCATCTATTTAATAAGTAAAGTAATGTTTACAATGACCTTCGGGTGGGACAAAATAAGAAAATTGATTTTTAAATAGCACTGTTAAATCATATTGGAATGTAAACCTTTGAGCATGGATCTTTGTTGTTAACATATTATTAGTAGATTGATTCAATTAAGTCAAAAATAGAGAGAATCATTACCAGATAACTTTGTTTAAGGTGAAAAAACGTTGTATAATTTTACTTGTACCTGTTCGATGGCATAATACAACAACTGCATACCAATATACCATCAGGTGTAGCATAATTATCATTCAGTAGCAAGTTATTACTATATTATATTATCGGAAAATTCACAGCAAGCATATCTTAACTGTCATCGCTTGGTGACGATTGAAAGAAAACAAATCAAAAAAAATCCTCGGCTGATTTAAACAAAAATGTCAAATTTTTCAGTGGCCATTTCGTAAATTGGAAAATCAAAATAATTCATTTATTTGAATCTGCAGAAATACGTTGCAATTTGCAAATGACTCCAATTGCAATAGGGCGAATGCTGTACGGGAGCTTTCGCTTCAGCCGCAAGCTCATTAATACATCCAGGGCGCTTACATCAAGCTTATGGCACACCGTGATCAATAGTGTCATGCTTCAGACTCAGGCGGGACTCAAGTGCACAGAAAGGCGGATCATTTTACCTCACTGCAATTTATATTCTAGTTATTTAAAGCCCCCGCATTTAGTTTATTTGATACATCGTCGCTACTCAACATGTGAAAAAACATCAACGCAGATACTATCCAAATTATTTCCGCAGACTTCAATGGAGCTTGATGATGAGGCGAGCCGAGATCGACGTAAGCGTGAGGAGGAGGAAGAACTTAGGGAAATGGAGCGTGCCTGGAAACGTATGAAAATTGGGTTTGGGTTCTTTGGTATAGGAGGCGTCATCTTCTCCTTTTGGGCAATATACTTTTTTGGCAAGCCAGCGCTTGATGAACAAGGAAACGAGGTCACAGATGAGTTCAGTTCGTTGCCACTAGTGCAGCAATACGTGGCACGCACCTTTAAATCGCTTAATCATTTTCAACGGTTTATTCAGGAACCCTCGAGTCAGAAATTATTGCCTGATCCCCTGCAGGCACCTTACGTTCAGCCACCATACACTCTTGTACTTGAAGTTAAGGACTTGCTTATACATCCTGACTGGACCTATCAAACGGGTTGGCGTTTTAAAAAACGTCCTGGTGTAGACGTTTTCTTAAGAGAATGCTCCAAGTATTTTGAAATTGTTGTGTATACAGCCGAGCAAGGAATGACCGTCTTTCCACTTCTTGATGCCCTCGATCCAAGCGGCTATATAATGTACCGCCTTGTACGTGATTCAACTCACTTTGTGGGCGGGCACCACGTTAAAAATCTTGATAATCTGAACCGCGACCTTAAGCGTGTGGTAGTCGTGGACTGGGATAAAAACTCGACCAAAATGCACCCGGGTAACACATTTTCGATACCACGATGGTCCGGAAACGACGACGACACAACTTTATTTGACCTCATCTCGTTTTTAAGCGTGCTCGGAAGCAGCGAAGTCGACGATGTGCGTGAGGTTCTTCAGTATTATAATCAGTTTGAGGAGCCAATTGCAAAATTTCGTGAAAATCAGCGTAAACTTTGTGAACAGATGCAGGCCGATGAGTTCGAGAAATTAAGTAAGCCGAAGCCAATGGTTAAGAACTGGTCGCGTGGGTTCATGAAGCCATAACGGTACATCGTTCAAGCCTTTTAGGTTAAGACGTTTAAGTTCCCATTGCATTGTTGTGATTTAACAAATTATTCTTAAAATAATGTGTATAATATTTATTTACTCTTTAATCCAAGAACTTTTAATTTTATTGGTTATTGACTTTGCTATTGAAGAATAAGTTGCCGGTATTCATTTAAGCACCCTCTCCAGTTTTCTCAAATTTTCGTTGATATCCTGCAGTAGGGTGTTTATATCCGTTAGATGGGCTTGTTTTTCGACACTTGAGGGTTCTGTTTGAATCATACTTGCGTGCAAGGTCTCCCTTGCCACGTCAAACGTCAGTTGCTCCATTTTCAGGTTTTTTCTAATTTCCAATTGTAATTTCTTAATGCTGCCGATCTGCCGTTTCCGTTTTAAGCAATTGAACTGACGTTTAAATGAATATAGGATTAGCAAAAGCCAGATTGTAAGTACAAGTCCAAAGTTATAGGGCTCCTTAATTAAAGAAAACCGTTCATAGACGGTGGAAACTGAAATAAATCTATAAGCTTCCTTTTCTTCCATAGCGTCAATTGCTGCAGATGAATTGTTAGTGCATTCAAACAGTACTAATGTAAAATACCTATATATTAAATGACACGAAACACAATGAACTATTAGATAAATTATCTCTATAAAAACCGATATATTTTTATAAATATATAATTATGTTGCTGATACACCTATAATGACAATTTAGGAAGGTTCTTTTAAAAGCTGTATCGCCATAATTTACAATTTCCACTCTTTACAAAATAGACTGTTAGCTATGCGTATATAACCGTTTTGAGTTGTAATATTCTTATCGAAACATGCGATTAGTTATCGATTTCTGTGTAACCTAAGTTTTCGTGAAACAATCTTAAACCTGCAATTTTTAGGGCAAAATTGTTTTCCAGGTAATTTTTTTATTGCTATTCAAATACAATACCCCTAAGCTATATTAATACTATTCGAAGATGATTCAATATGGTACACATTAGTCAAATATATTATATATTTATATACTATTTTATATTTATATTTATCATCAGGGCAAGCTTATACGATATGTCCCCCTAGTTTTGAAGCTATGCCATGCCTTATGCAAGACCTGTCACTTTGCTGTAGACAGTACAAATATACATACATACATATATCAAAGCCGAATCAGTAGTTCGATCATAGTATGCATTTGAATCTGCCAAAGGTGCGGGCAAAAGGTAAGTTCTGTTATACATACATATATGACTTCTGTTTTTAAAGATGTTTTAAGCAACAAAATAAAATCCAATAAAATGGAATGAAAAATAAGGATAGATAAATAACTCAGAGACGAGCTTACAAATTTTAATTATTATCGTGTTAGGAAACAAGGTTTATCATTGGTTGTCGACTCTAATTAAGCTCTATAAATTTAATTAATTGAGTAAAATTAAATTCGCAAAGGCTTGAAATTATAAAAGCGAACAGGCCAAATGCTTTAAACTACTATAACTAATAATACATACACAGATTTCGTCTTTAGTTTCTGCTTTCCAGCTACATCTGTTACAAATATAATTAAAGACAGGCAAACCTTGTTGCTGTGAACCTTTATATTTGTATATGTTTGTATATACATATGTACAATTGTATCAACATGCAAAACAAAGCAAACTTCCATATATCACCCTATGCACGCACACGTGTCTACTTTAGCTGTGCCCACGCAAACGCAGCAACATGTTGCTGACTGCTGTTTTTCTCTGACTTCTGTGTGTTTTATTGTGTGTAGTTAAGCACGTGCTTAAACAAATGAAATGATTTCAACAATCAACAACAACGGCGTCTACATGCCATGCGCAGTTTTTAATAGGAGAAAGCAATCGGAGGATATCGGCAACGTTGACAACATTGAGTATTTCAATATTTTTAACGGGATGCTGCGATTTTCTTTCTGAGTTTTTCTGATTACTGAAGTATGTGCTGCGATTATAATCTGAAAGGAATCATTTAAAAAAATATTAAACGTTTGGTTTTAAATTTCTTTCTTCTAAATATTTACAACATCGCATAATTACCAATTTGATTAGGGAAGCTTTTAAAGATTCGTATAGCAACATAGGAGTTCTTAAAGTGTTTAGTGCGCTCATAAATGCAAATGGAAATGTAAGAAACAAACAAATCTAACGCATGCGCCAAAGTGCCGTTGGACAAGCAGAAAGTGGCTGCCTTACTTTCACTATGCAAACGTCAAAAAAATAGCTTTGAGAATCTGACACAGAACTAAACTGTCAGCCTCTTTAACGATGACGGGAGGATAGCAGCCTTAAAAGCTTTTCATTGGGTTGTGAAGAGGAGCACACATACATTTTGTTTTCGAATTTGTTCCTTTTTTTTTGGTTTAGTATATATCAAAAAGCTTTTGGCAACGCCGGAAAGCAAATGTTCAGTTTCAATAAAACGAGCGTCGCGTTTGTATGTCGCTTCGCAGTATTTGATAAAACATTCTTCGTATCTCAAAACGGAATGCCAGTAAAAGGTACCAATTGAAAACAGTTCGAGTGAGATAACGAGTGAGATTGTATGTGTAAAATTTAAGTAAATAAAACAAAAATGTTTGAATTGACGAACGTGCACTGTACTATGTATGTATTACTTAATACAAAGAATATTAAAAGATCTACATTTTAATGCTTGTTCCTCGTGTTTAAGCATACATTTTTTATTATTACTTTCTCATTAAAACATTCATTAAGTAGTCCAAAATATGCTACAATTTGCTTTTCTTTTAACTGCCATTGATTCAGGCTACAATATTTGATATATAAAAAAAAAGTTAAAAAAATGTTAAACATTAGATAAATACATATGTACATATTTCAATATTCACAAAACTCTAAACATAGCAAACATCTTATTTCAGTAAATTGAAGTTAAGTTTCAAGCTTTAAAGCAAGAGCAATTGAATTACCAAAAGTTGCATAAAAATCTATTTTATAATTTAATGCTCCCAAGCTGCCGAACAATCTTTGAAAAGTACAACAGCCACACCCTAAACATATCCGTTTGACAATGTTCAATGTGCGCGTAGAACACAGGCAATAAAAATAATACAACTAAAATGTAGGCAAGACACGGTCAAAACACAATATGAATTAGCATAAATGAGTTATTTCCCGAAGACACATATAATTAATGTTAAATTGTCGGTAATTATATTATAAATTTGTTAAAGCGTATTAAAACAAAGGATCCACATCTTCTCAGTTTTTAATTTTCATAATCCAGTAATAAACTCAAATAGATAATAATGAATACAGTTTTCACAACTTTAATAGAGAATTAAGATATATGTATGTACAAACCAAAGCGCAAGAATAAGTGAACATTTGGTGAACATTTAGTTGCCTGTAAATATATAAATAATAATTATAAACTTGGTCTTCATATAATATATGAGCATTTATGGCCAAAAGTTTGCGTCTCTAGTGTAGTTTTCAAAATCGCAGCGTTTATAGAGAAAAAATCCTTGTTTATTTCCATACCTAAACTTAAATATTCATCACGCAAATACTCTATTTCTTAGCTTTTCTATATTATTGCTGAAAAGCATAAATATAATTAATGAATTTGTATATTTATACCTGTTTTTGATGGGCACAAGGTTTTAAATCTAGGGAATTACTCTACAATGGATACGAAAAGTTTCCTTGAGACAGCAAGCGACCGAGCAAAATCATCGAAACGCCTATTAAGACCAAAGCTATTGAAATTAACAGATGTTAACACACCACACCGTACCCGCAAGAAAATAAAAATAAAGGTGAGTGAAATCAACATATTAAATATATACATATATACATATATATATTTATAATCTCTTCGAGCTGCAGTCAAAAGATCGTCCGACCACCGTTCGCGATCGTATATATGACGATCCAGCGTACACCGAAGACATTAGCCACCTGGCGAACCCCTTACGCCGGAGCAGTCTATCGGGCAAGTCTGCTGGAGATTATAACCTTTGCTCTGAAAATTTAAATCAGCCAGTGGCGAGTAGCAGCTCTTTGGGTAAACGTAGCGAGTTAACTAAGGACTTTCTAAAGTATGCAGTGAATGCACCACTTAAAGCAAGCAATAGCAACAGCGGAACAGTGAGTGTTGACCACGAATTTAACTCCAGCAGCTCGGATAACGAGCAAACGAGGCAATTTAAAGACGGTAACATATCTAGGCGTGTATTAAGCTTGGAGCGAAGCTTAACTGTGTCTGAAAAGAACGATAAAAAATCCACCAGTCAAAAACGCACCCCCAAGCAAAAACGAAACTTGAGTCTTGATAATAGTAGGAAGACAACACAATTACATATACAGCAAATGCCAGCAAAAAGCAAGCAGAGTTTCGAAAACGAAATACGAAATCGAAAGCAATACGTGGAAACTGAAAATCAGATTGCCCGCGAGTCCAGCGATCAGGACGACATATACTCGGTATGTAGCTCGGCGAAAAATTCCGCGGTCACATTGCCCGTGGAGGCAACTGTAAAGCTGCCGATTGGCAGACGTCTCCTGAAAGGTGAAATTGGCATTAAGAGTTTTAACTATTATCTTCTGAAGGAGGGTTTGAAAAGCTCTAAAAAACTTGATAAACAACGCAATGTAGGTGATGCAACCGGCAACAGTGCCAAAAAATTGCATACACGAAGCGAGGAAAATATTTATGAGGAAATTTTCTTTAAAAATACCCCAAGATCAGCAGCTAAGCTGGAAGGCAGTGTGGCAGCATCAACTGTGCAATCCGACAATGAAATTAAAATTCAGCAACAACAGCAATGCTTGACAGATGCTGGCGATTTGTTTGATTGTGAACTGTGCATGCGACAATGCAGCAATGAAAATTGCAAGTATTGTTTGGTCCAAGGTGAACCGGTGGTGCATACTCAGCTGCCCCAGGACAATGACAGCGACAAGCACGGGGGCCCATCATTCGGATTTCCTGCTGCCCATATACTTGAGTTTCAGTCTTACAATCCAAATAATCCTGGCGTTTATAAAATAGAAACGACGCCTGTAGCCATTACTGGCGAGTATAATCCAATACTGCAATTTCAGCAGTCGTCTGCTACAACATCTACAACTGGTCCAATATCGGCATGTGAACAGCAGCGTCACAGCCAACGTCAGCAACAGCAGCAGCAGCAGCAACAGCAACAGCAACAGCAACAGCAACAGCAACAGCAACAGCAACAGCAACAGCAACAGCAACAGCAACAGCAACAGCAACAGCAACAACAGCAGCAATCACAACTGTACCGTGGGTTAAATCAAGATCAAGCACACCATACGACTTATCAACATAATGTCGCAGGTCATCCACTTGCGAATCATTACACCGTGGGCGGCAGTCTGTTGCTGGCACAGGTGACACCACGGCAAGCACATTTACAACAGGGTTATATTGCCGGCTACCAAAATGGTGGTGTTACAGCAGCCACATCCGTACACCGCATTAACACTAAGTCGTCCTCTTCTAGCGACTCACTACCCTATCACAAATATAACACAATGGCTCGACTCGAGGCGAATGTGTTTGCAGCACCGGGCAAAGGTGACATATATTATGCTATAGGTGGCGGAGGCGCACCGCCCTTACATCCTTTGATGTATGCAGCTAGCCGGCCTATTGGTGGCTCGCAAATTTTGGTCGACCAATTTGAATCGCAGATGTACAAAAGCGACTCAAAAGCATCAATTCTCAGTGAATTTTCTTTACGAAGCAGCGATAATTCACAGCGCTACACCCGGTACCCGCATCGATCTAGCCTATTCTCACGCTCTAATGCGAATCAGCGTCGGTTTTTTGGCAGCACTGATAACTGTCGAATTTCCAGTGATTGCAGACGGTGCAGTTTTGACGGAGTCATAGGCGCGGTTGGAGGAACTATAGCCACGGCTAATAAATGCAGTAACTCGGATAGTTGTCGATTTGAATGTCGCAACTGTGACTGCTCATCAAGCTACTTTAGTTCAGATTTTGATGACATTTATGGTCCAATGGCGCGTGGTGGCAGCAGTGGTATACCACGGAAAACGGCGGCAGGTACGTTACCTTCCAGTGGTCTAACGGACCCAAGTAACTACAAGCAAATACCGATAGTAATGTCTGAGCCGCAGCAGCAGTTGGATTTGAAGCAGAACAAGTACGCAATGGACTTTTTCAAACACGTAAATGATGTAAAGCGCAGCATCTATCAGTCTGAAATGCAGCGCAATAACAGTTTGGAGTCAACACGTCGAGGGCACAAAACTATGATCAACAATAACACTAAATTAAGTCCAAAACATGCAGCCTCACAGCCTTCGCAAGCAGCACTTATTGTGACTACATTACCGTTTAGTAAGGGTCGTGGCTCATCAACCAATCCTACTCCTGCACCTAGAAATAGTCTGTATAAATCGCAGCAACACCCACCTGAGGACACTATACTCACACCAAGTAAGCGTAAACTACAGCCAACAGAACGACGCGAGTATCCTTCGTTGGATAGACTAGTAGCCTCCACTACTGGTGCCGTGCCCAAATGGCAAATACGTGGAACGTCGGAGGAAGAGCTCAAAAACAGTAAACAAAAGTTCAAGCATAAGGAAACAGAGCCACGAGACCGACGTGATCGAACTGCATCTACTGAGCTTATCACCTCATCTGCAATGGTGACCCCAGGTAAAAGACATCATCGTTCGAGCAGCGGAAAGATGCATGCGGGCAATAGCAACCCTGCCTCTAATATACGCCGAAAAGACATACCTGCACCTCCGCCACCCTCGCCAGCTACTTACTCAGATATACAAGAGCTTAAGGCAAATATGGAAGGACTTCAGGATGACACCAAATCACGTTCTTTAGAAAGCGAAACATGCGAAACTCCCAATCCCATAAATCAGGCATCTGTTAAAATAGTGCAACCAACATTAAAAGACAAGGATCTATCTGCAGCACCAGGCCAAATCGATAGATCATCAACACTGTTAGCACTGCCAGGAGAAGAAACTGGCAAGAGCAATGATACAAAAGTGACGAGTAAAACTGCTCCAGACGGGGAGGATGATGATGTTTTTTACGACGCACGATCTGAAAACTCTACGGTCTTAAGTGTTCTTCCCACAAATGAAGAACTTCTACAATCAAATAATTCCCCTGGTCGGCAGAGTAAGGTATGCATGCAATTTTATTTAACTTAAAATCGGAAGCTTTAAGTTTCCAAGCAAAAAGACAATAACATTTGAATAAAATTATTACTTTTTTTTACTCTGAACCCATTGAAAATGTTTGTAAAGGGTATAAGGGTTTTTGCAAACTTTTGTTAAAGGGTATAAGGGTTTTTGCAAATTTTTATTAAATGGAAGGGGAAGTATATCCGAGCCCATAAAAAATATAATATATTCTTACGATAGAAGACCGCCTGTATTTTTTTTAAGAATATAAAAAAAGCATTGCAATAGACGGCTGACTGTATTTTTAATAAAATTATATATTTAATAGATTAATATTATGTATGTACATATTCACAGTCATATGATTTCACTTTTCCGCAATTTTAATTTTAGATTTTCTATTGCATATATATTATTCTGTATTTAAAATACTTTAAATCGATTGTTTATTTTCTTTAACAGGATGTATGTGCTATACTGCCAGAGCTTGATAAATCGAACATATTCACACAAGCAATTGGTACAACCCCAAAAACAGATAAATACAATCAGCAACAACCCAAGGCTATTGTTCAAAATGCAATAACAAGTACAACGATGGATGCCACCATTGTATCGCCTATATCGAGTCAACAGTTACCAAACGTCGACCAAGTTGCTGAAACCAAAAATAAAGCAATAACGGAGGCCAGCAGCTGCAAAACATGCCATACATGTTGCCAAAATGAGACATCAGAGGGTATTCAGCTGAACGAAGCAACAGTCAAAACAAATAGCGAAGAAGTGAGCAAAACAAAACACAATAATAATATAAGCATATCCGTGGTAACGACTACAAATGTTGAATCAACATTTGTGAAGGGGCAAGCAACCAGTTTGACGGCAACAAATGTTGCCCACGATGATTCAACAACCATTCGAGCAACATTGGAGCTTGGGCTCAGTAGCAAGTCGGCGCACACGGACAGCGCAACGCTGACGAACAGGTACGCGTATTCGTGAAATATTTTATTCTGATTATTATCTGTAACAATGTAGATACACATATACATACATACATACTAGGTTATACATATACATGTATATGAAGTTAACGGACAATTCCAAATCTAAAAACACTTGTTGTTTATTTGTGCAAGTAGTATTGTTCTTAAAAACAACACCTGCAAAATTTTTCTTAACCTGCTCTTTCGTGAACCGTAAAATAATTAACCGCAAGCAATACACCTTAGCTACCCGATTCATGTGCAACATAAAAGTACTTTTTTATGTTAATATCTGCTGAGTGCGCGCGTCGAGAAATGATTTGTGTGTTTTGGAGCAAGTATTAAGTGTAAAAAGTTTTGATTTGTTACTTATCAATAAATATGGTAGTAACTGCCCCATTGCTTACCCTTGTTTCAAAAGGGAATAGTTTTAAAAGCATTTTTAAAGCTCATTCCGTCAACTTACTTTGCCTTACAAATAACTTAAGCCATTTAAAAATAAAATTTAATAGAAAACATGGCCGATATTATTTAATTAATGCAACTTAAAAAAAGGTTGGTTCATGTATTAAACATATATTTTATTGCGTAGCACGTTCCTTATAATATGAAGGAATGTAACCGTACTTCGATATGAAAACAGACACCTTACTTTTTTAAAATATAATTCCTAACACACAGCTGACCATTTTTCGCAAATAAGCAGAATGAAGACCTCTCAGAAACTATGAAAAAAGTGTCTTGGTTAAATTTAAATTAATTAAAGCCATTTTGAGTACATAAATAGCACAATGAATTGTATACAAGCATTTAGCTCTAGTTATCTTTGTATAATCGCTCATCAATGGTAAAATATTTCACAAAAGTCGAAATCGGGACTATAACCGTCTTAAATTAGCAATAATGTATGGGTAGAAAGAAAAGTAAACTTCAAAAATTAGGGACAATTTTTACTGATTGTATATTATTTCGAACATATATAAAGTTATTTTTAAAGTATTTATTTATTGGGTCTTAAAGTAGTGTTAGTAACTGTTGTGGCTCTTTTGATAATGCTAATGACTTACTCATTGATTAATTGGACAAAGAACCTACGATGGTGTTTCCAATGATAATACATTTTACATGTGATAAAGTTTCATATGCACATACTTAAAAACGTCTTAAATATTTTTTTAATTTCTGTTGAATTATATATTTATTAATTTATAAGACTCCTCGAAAAATTCATCGCATAAGCCCCCCTCTCATTTTTTCTTTCCCTCTCCAGCAAAGTAATTATAAATTTAAAAAAAGAAGACGGATCGTCAAACAAATCCAAACAGCTTTAAATATGTAAGCACAAAAGTCTTTTTTAATCGATTTTTGTCCTCAATTTTATTTTTATGTTTTCCGTTATATTTCTGCAGTTGCTATTTACATATATTCGAAGGTGGGTCAATAAATGTTAGCCATAGACACTAAAGTTATGTCTAACTTTCAGCTGGCATAAAATTGCATAGGCTGCATGCTTGTATATTATCAAAGCGGTAAAACTTGTTTTCGATGGCTGCCATTTAATTTTCTCTTGGTCATTGCCTTTCGAGTATTGGCAACGTGTTTTAAGAAATAAGTGTATTAAGCGTATTGCAATTTCTGTTGCAACAACAGTGAACTTACCACAGCGATGCCCAGAGAAGAATAGCAGACTGCAATATGAGAGTCAGTGAAATGAATCGGATCCAATTTGAAAGTGCAAGTTAAAAATTGCAGGCAAGTGCAATCGATTTACTCATACTCACCACACTACGGCCAAGAGCCTCGACCTGTCAAGTTAAACCAGTTTCATGCGTTGCATTATTGCTCGATACTTTTTGAGGTAAAATTTGTATTTGTGGGCTTGAACATGTGTATGGGAATGAATTCGTAACATAGTTCGGTTTTCCATTTGACATATGTTAAATTAATTAATATCTAAATAATAGTCAGATTGCACATTTATGCTGCCTTAGGACGACAAGTAAATCTTAGAAGAAACACTGAATTTTTGTTGTTAAAATTTCTAACAAATGGAGATGAGGATTAAAAATATGTAAATTTTGTTTATCTACGATACACAAGTAATATAATACATATATTACTTGTAAAATATAATTTTAATAAATGATAGGAATACAACAATAAATTAAGTGCTATATTTACAAAAAAAAATTTAATTTTAAAAATTTAATTCAAAAATATGTTCATACATTTTAACAAAAATTTTTATAAATGAGTTGCCTTTCGAAGGCATTGTTTTCCGACTACCATAAGCATGCCTAATACAATGTATGTAATCTGTGTCATTTTCATGCGTAAAAGAATAAGAATACTACATCAAACGGTAAAAAGGTTAGTTGTTTTTTTTCCATAAGTGCTCTGTTTTTTTTTTAATTTTGATATTGTTTGAATTAAATTTGGTAGAGCATATTATCAAATTTGTTTATATTGGAAACAGCCAATTTGTGCTAGGTTATAAAATAATTATTGCTTTAACATACTATAAACATGTGTATTGTGTATGTATGTCAACACTTTAATATAATACGAAATATGGAAAAACACCAAATCCATAAATGGAAACTAGACGTTCAAAGAATGTTATAATAGTAGAAGACAAAATCAACCATACATTTATACATATAAGGTAAACCCGAAAAAATTAGCGTTAGATACTTCGTATCGCTAACATTTTTGGCACTCAATTTTATAAATGTAGGAAATGTGTTAAAAAAAAAACATTCTTGATTAGTAAATACTTTTCAAAGACATCTGTACCAAATTTGGTTTATTTTGCTACAAAATTTATAGAGCCATGTAAAACGCAAAGATTTAAGGTAATATTCAATGATTTTAAAAAATTGAAATTTTATAAGGTTGCACAAATGTGTGAACAATTTTAAAAAGGCGGACACCATATAATCAAAATATCATAAAAAATTTATGTATACTTTATGTAGTCGTCGATGCTTGTTTCATTCATTTATACGTTTTATAGATTAAAACAACTTTATTATCCATGTAAAGCATGTGCAGGGTATAAAAACGGCTTTACAAATATGGTAAAAGCAAATACGTCAACTTGAGAAAGCCCACCTAACCATATTATTTGCTTGTTCTAGAGTCTTAAATTTTTTGTGCACAGAAACTATTTAAAAACTAAAGTTTTAAAGAAGGGAGTGGGTGTTATGTATTTCAGTGCTTTTTCAATAAAGTATAAAGTTAACTTATGTAATAGGCTCTTTATAAACAATTGCTTTACAAAAGTGTGTTAAATTTTTCACTTCATAGCACCCACGCAACTATTAAATATGTATACTATTGTCAATCGACTGCCGACCATGATTTTTAATAAATAAAAATATCAAATGGAACATTTATATATATTCGAGTAGCACCGTAATCAACAAGTTGAAAAATAACTTTAATATAGTATATGTTCACATACAAATATTAAATATAAGTATGTCAAACTACTAGTGTAAATACTAATGGTGCATTTACTTTCAGTGATCCGCCTACAGTTCCAACTGAAACACTAGTAACATGTCAGGACTTTTCATGTCTCGACTCTAGTGAGGCATATTCGGACGATAGTCACCTGACACGTGACTCAGTAACGCGTGAGTCACAGAACGACGAACTCTCGTCATCGACGCAGGGCAAACTTGATCTTAGCAGCTTGCCACTTCCGGCACTTCCGCCCAAACGAAGACGAACCCGTTCACGTGCCAGTCCCTTAAAGCATCATCACCAACAGCAGACTCGCTCGGAAAACAGCGAATATGCAGATGCAGCAGACAAACTACCTTATCGTAACAAAAAACAACAAAAAGACTCCGTTCAAGATTTGACTAAAACTGAATTGCTGAGCGTGTCACACGATAACACAACTCTGCAGCAGGAGCAGCAGCAGCTGCAACAACACCTTTCCGCATTCCAACAATACGTAGCTAAGCGCCGTGAGAGTCTTGAAGCATCGACGCGTAACTTTAACGAGAAGCTGGAGGCGCGAAGAATGCTCTGCCACATGGGTGGTAATGGCGGAGCAAGTGAAGCTGCCACATCAGCAACAGACGGTGGTGTGCCAACGTATCTTTTCGGCGAAAACATTTATGGAATAGCTGCAACGCGAAAGCCTATTTCACCAGTTAGCAACAAAGAGGAGATCTTTCTCAACAAGTCCGGCTGGGTGCAGGTGAGTCAAAAGCGGAATATCAATGTTGAGAACAAAAGTCGCCGCGTAAATTACAGTCAAAATGAAGATAAAGCTTTGATGGATAAGGCACATGGGCGTAACGCCATACGTGTTATACAAATTGATCAACCGCACCGTCCGCAACTGTGCAGGCAATCATTTGTACATCAGCCGTCTATCAGGTGTGAGCAGGAGCCTAAATTTGTTTCTTCCAAGGTGGAAGAGTTAATTCAGCGTAACAAAACACGACAAAGTGGGCTTTCTTCAAGAGATTCAGCGTTGCGTCCAGGTTATCGAATCATCGATCCGCAACTAGCAAACATACTAAATGAGCGTCCAGGCTTTCTGCCTGTCAACGATCTAGAATCACCACCACCAGTGACACCAATATTGTCGCCGCCGCCAGCTTTTCAGGATAATAGCAGTACCAGTAGCCGTGCGTCCCGACATCAGGAGCGTCGCAAGATTTGTGTTCAGTCATACACGCCCATCCAGCAGTCTCGTGTACTTCAGCCTCCGGCTCAACAGCAACACCAGTTAGGGAATGGAAACAGCACCAGCAAGGGCATGGTTTTCTCGCGCAGCTTCGAGTATGACACGCGTCGAAACACGCCTACAAACAGCTATGTGGAAACATTTTCCCGCAGTTTTGATGACAACCTATCTGAGCGACCCTCTGTCATGCCATCCTTGGCCGTGCAACAGGAACGGTCACTCAATTTTAGTACACTAACCGGTAACTCGCCCAATTACTTGACAAAACGGGAGGCCAGCAACAGCGGCGGAAAATTACTGCGCAGCCGAGACAACTCACCTAAGTATTTGCAGCCACAAACTACAGCTTACCTAAATTCATCTGTGAAGGAGGCACCACCCACCTACAGCGTGGCCAGCAGCAATCTGGCTAAATACTCGCCCCGTTCACGGCACGATCGCAATTTTGAGCGTTCCAAGAGTCACAATTTAATTGGCCGTTCGCGAAAGTCTCAATTTACCTGCCCAAGCAACAACGGCCCGCCACCCCCTCTAGGAATGTCGCGCTTTCGTAGTCTTGATATGACCATAAACAATCGGCTGAACTCTTGTGATAGCGGCGCCCGTTCAGGTAAGGTCGATTGGTAAAAAAAAGTTCTGTTTAATGTATACAGTAGTCTATTGGTTTGCTAAAACCACTTTGTTGGCCTTTACCTAAGTCATGTAAAATATTAATTTTTTCTATGTTCTATACAACAGCATTACATTATTATTATAAGAAGGTTATGCTTTTACAGATCTTTCCAACGACGAGCTTGATAACGAAGATGGCAGCTCTACGGAATTTCTTTCTGCAACTAACTACCAGTTTCCCAATGTTACTACGGGTAGCGTTAGCATTTCTCCATTCAAGACACAACGTCATCGTTCCTTAACACCGGATCGAAACGATTCTCACAGCTCTTCAAGCAGCTTGCGGAAACAACGTTCCCTTACCCCTGAATCGCGCTCACTGACTCCGGAAGAACGGCGTAAGAAGGGCTCACAGATATCCCTTATTGGGTCACGTCAGAATTCAAGCTCCCGCAGTAACACATTAGAGCGCCGACAAAGACACGATGATAAGAATCCGCCAACCATTTCACGTAGCTCATCTAGTTCAAGCTACAGTGGCGGTGACTCTCACGAGGTTTTAAATGAAAGTCCCATCTCCACTCCTGCAGTTGGTGGTGCACCTGCGGTTATTCGCCGATCGGGAGGGCGCACTGCTGCTAAGCAGTCGGAACAGGAACATCTTATTCGACGTTCCAGGTAAGTTCAGGCACAGATCATAGATGATTACCTTATGAAGTCCGGCGCATCATAGCAGATCCCTTCAACTTAGCGAACGGTCACCGAATCGTAACCAAAAATCTTTAGTCTGTGTGAGCGGTCCCTCGTTACTGGAAAAGCAACAGGCAATTATTCATTATCAACAAACCAACACCGGTGTCTTCACAAACTCCTTACGGGCCACAGTACCGGCCAATAAAATGTTCTCTTGCTCGAATGGAACAATTGGAAACTCAACACGAATTCGTCAGAACGATGTAGATAAAGCATGCTCCTTTGAAGTTGAGTACAACAACTTTAAACGCAATGGTAGCAATACCACACGTTCCGCACACACAAGCTGCAGCGGTGGAGACAGCGGAAGCAATCAGAATCTGCACGCAGATTCTAATAAAAGTCGCTCCTTCGATGAGGACTACCGAGAAGCATTGCACAATAACAATAGCAGTGGTCTTTTTGGCGTTCACTTTTTGCAACCGAGCCATGAGCCGAATGCTCTTGCATCAACGTCCTCTACCCGTTTGCGTCAGTCTAACTCTCCAGTTGGTACAACTGCTCACGACCGTGCAACAACACGTTCACCACAGACTTCAGGTTCATCGTCAAACAATATTCACCTAACGTCACAGCGTACTAGCAGTCCACAGGGTCAAAACTATGGCACACGTTTGTGTGATCATGAGTTAACCTACGATATGTTAAGAAAATCACCAATCTTGAATTTTAGACGTGGTGACAGCGATTATGAAATCCCCGTACAATTACGCAACCGGGAAACTATTAACTCCGGTGGTAACAGCGAACTAAATTTTATGAGCAACGAAACTCACATTTATGAGCACCCAACAACAGTGCGGAAGCCGTCGTGCCCAAACTCACGGGACAATCATTTATATAGGCCTACCGCTGCACCGCCGCGAAGTAACAGGTACTAAAACCACTGATTTATATAACATTTCAATTCTCGATAATGATATTAGCTAAATCTATCTCTGTACCCTATATTTGCCGCACCAAGGTCTCAACTAAAGGTCGCCTCTATTAAAACTAAATTCTAAAGCTTACCTTATTCGACTAACTTGACCAAAGCAAGATCCCAGTGTATGCTCTAATATTTTGCAAAGACTGCTTATGCACACTTATCTCGTGGCAACTTATTTATAGTTACATACTGTCGACTAATACTAATGCTTATTGGATAAAGTAGTTCGGTTTTTAAACGAAAAATTAAAAAAAAAAAACTTAAAAATCCCGAACAAATTGATTCTAACAGAAATTAAGTAGAATTTGGGAAAAGGTTACTACTTACACTGTGCTACGTACCTTGCTTATTGCATTGTAAATAATTACTTCTTTCACGTCCCAAATGGCTTTAACGTTATATTTTGCAGTCCTAAACCGAAAAAAATAAGAACAACTAGCTACAAATGCAGAAAAAGTCTGATATCCTGCAATTACTGGCCATGTTGTGGGGCTTGTAGTAGCACCAACATTAGCAACTTCCACCAGTTAGCGTCAACTTCAGGAAAATCAGGGCTGGGCACAATTAGTAGACAGAATTTGTTGCCTGTAGTTTTTCAAGATGAGCAACAGCCACATATCTCCAAAGTGGCTTTGAACGGGAATTTTATTAATTTGGACATATGTGAAACATCAACGAAAAAATCTCCTAACAACGATACACCTGTCCAGTGTGTCCCACCAGAGTGGACGTTTCTGTGCAGTGGTGGAGTTACTGCGTCAACCGAAAATGTAGAAGGAAAAACTTATCACGTAGTTATGACAAACAAAGATTGTCGAAATCCAACTGCTATTATTCGACATTGTGTTGTTCCTTTGGGCGTCAGTTCATATATAGCCTTGGGAGATGAGCTCGTTACCAAATCGCAAATTTCGGATGCTGAAAAGCATGCGCGGAACAGGCCCGTGTCGACAGAAACTTCAATTAGGTGAGTTGAACTATAGACCCTACTTTACTAGTTACATCAATTTATATGACCATTTATATATAATCAATCTTTAGCAACATAAAATATAGCTCAAAAACGGCAACCCAAAATGAGCTATTAAACCAAAATTCGAGAGAAAATTACAAAAAAAAGATATATATCGCCACATTGACAAAAGCAAACAATGATGGAAACTGGGAGCGGCAACGTAGCTATTCACTGCCGAGCAGGATTCCACAATCCCATAAGATACAAACAGTCAAAAGTATTGTAGGGTAAGTCTTGTATGTCTACGTCTATAAAAATAAGCTTTAAAAACTCAACCATATCGATATCAATATAATTTGCACAACGGTATTACATTAATATAAAATGACACCGACATTCATTTGCAACTAAGCAATAACTAGAATACTGGTATTGTTGCTACAATTTTAAACTTCTGAAAACCCTCGTAAGTTTGAGATAAACTTATTATTTTAGGTAAATTGTCGCAAATGTTCGGTTACTGTGATACCTCGTTGAGATGCCTATTATGGGATAAAACATTATTAAAGATTTCCCTAACCTAATTTTTATGACATGATCTAAAATATTTCTTAAAGAAGCAACTCGACTGCTTCTTAAGTTCACTGTACTTTCAACACATGTTCAAACCGACATATTCCATATTATCTCTATTTATTTTTCATTCGCTCTAACTGATGCTGCGCTATAAATGTGTTTAGTACGTCTTTGTTTGTAGTTTTCATAAACATATATATTAAGCAGACACTGTATGTACAACCCACAGAATTTCCACTAAGCAACGTTCAATTAAAACAAAACAACTGTCTTATTGTTTTCAAATATTTTTTTTAGAAAAATATATTTTTAACAGCTGATATTAGGGAGTTTGCCAGTGAGATACCCGTGGCATTTTTATATGCTAAACTTATGTACACAAAAACGCACACAATTTTGAAGGCTGCATGCTACACATGTATTGTGGTCCCTCTTTCTTTCTCATCAGCCCCACAATAACAAAATATGTCGTAACTTTACTTCTGTGTTTATTATTCGATCACTTAAATATAGCAACTAACTATGTATGTATGTTACAAGACAACGTATGTATATACATATATTTCTGAATTGTTGTATTTTGTTTTCATAATACAATATACGTTTTCATAAACACAAAAGAATAAAGAAAGAAAAATGCAGGAAGAACTCAATGGGGATGTGGGAGTTCGACTTTGGTGAAAATGCTTCTTAAAATTTTATATATGTCTATCCGTTTATTTAAAATATTTACACATCTGAAGTTACAGTTGCATTAGACAGCGCATTTTGTCCACTGCGTATGACACACGTAAATGTGTCTGGCAAATTGCATAATAATGTTCATTAATTTTGTCGCTAAAAATAGATTTGGTAGAGCCAATTATGTATATGAAAGTTTGTTTTTGTGTTTATATGCACAACAGACATAGAGTTTTGCAAATGACATTTTTAGGAATTGGATACTGGTTGTGAGGTTGCGCCTTTCACAACAGAACAACAGCGCCAAAATACAATAGGCCACCAATTAATACATACTCAGCACTTTAAAATTGTTAATTTAAATGTACAGAACGGTAGCTGGAATGCGCACTGTTAAAGTGACCATTTCGAGTTTAACAGTGCCATTTTGAGTATTTTGCTGATACTTTCTACAGAATCAGTTTTCGATAACTCAAGCTTACATTTCTTGTTGACTTGTAGTCGAAGGACAAGCGACGCGTCGGGTGTATGTCAATGCTATAAATTGACAAAGCAATTAAAAAATGTGAATAAATCGAAAATTAAAAAATACACGAATATATAAATTACTATTTTTTTGTATGCAGTAATATATTTTAGTGCTGAAAACAACGCAAGCTATTTGCAGAACGCAGTTCTGTCTATCAATCTTATTTAAGACAACTGTAGTCTCGCCGGTCTTCACTAAATTTTGGTGCTTGTCGTTAATGTGTATGTGATTGTGCTTGCATTTTGGGCATTTCGCCAAAATTATCCATATGTGTATAATCAACGATGCGTGGGACGAAATAATGTGACATTCCCAAAGCTTTAATCGAAAATAAACATCAAATATTTTGTTCATACCCAACTAAAATAGCGTTACAAATGTCTACAACAACAATAAGTGTGTCACAGCAAGCGACACCCGAGGAATTACTCGTGTGCAATTTGGCCGAAAAGGATAAGAAAAACACGAATGCAAAAACCGATGCATCTGTCGCGGGTGGTAGTGCGAACAGATTTCGGGCTTCGGCAAATGAAGTTTATAGCGTACCCATAAAATATACTTCTAGAAGCAATGTTAATTTAAACCCTAAAAACATCGAACAAACGGATCATATTCATAATAAAACTGAAATAGCAAATTCTGAGCCATTGTGGATATATTGGAATCCTACAGAGGAAAGTGAAACATCAGTCAATACAACTATGTGCCCGAATAATAGTCAAGCGGTGACATCTGCAATTCCATTAGCAAAAATGTAAGTTAACAGCTATATTTTAGAGGTTGAATAAACGCAATTTAGTATTTTTAGACCTTTCGTTTAAATGTGGCAATATTTAATTTAAAGTCCCTTATACAAAATGTTACCAATTTTACACAGCTTTAATAATCTACCCATCAACATTCAAATACCACGGGTTCAGGCTTGTTGTAATTTGTGCACGCGATTTCGACCGCCTACTGTCCTGTAATTTTGTAGTTATGATTTTAAGCTTAATTATGCGTGAATAGTCTTACGTTGAGTTTTAAGGCTCAACGGCTTAATATTTAATATTCCATTTGATGAATGTATAAGCTCGAGAATATTGTCACCATATTTATATATGTATACTTATCGGTGCATTTAAACACACGTTATTTAACTCAGCGCTAGTCTTATTACATATACCAAAGTTAATATCAAGTCACTTTTTATTTACATTGCTGACTAATACGATTATTTGAAATATTCGAATACACTATACCACCAAACCGATAATTAATTTTTGTTAGGACTACCTAACTTGATAGCTTTTTTAGTTCCTATATAAAACTACTCATACTACATTCGGTCTACAAAATGATTTAATAAATAAGATGTTGAGATTTTGTTAAAGAAAGAATTCCATTGCGTTATTATTTACATTTTCTAATTAGTTCTGTGTTGTGCGTGATAAGAGTGGTGTTGCCTCCAGATGCAATGAAAAAAAAACAATCTTAATTTTGCAACTCAACATGAATTTAAATTTATTCCCGAAATAATTCGGCGTGGTACAGCGCAACGGCTATTCACTAATGAATGTTTTCTGTATTTCTAGATTGCATTTTATAAAACTGTCTTGTATTTTGAATAAATGTATATACTTTGATTGTTGTTTTTCCCAAGCATACATCTATGAGAGGCACATAGTGTTTAGAACAGCCTCGACTGTATAATGTTAAAATACATCCTAAATTTTGTCATAGTATCTTAAAAATTCTAGATTTCACCGGACTTTGGAAATATATTAACTTTCTGTGCCACCACGTATTTTAAAAATATACCAGCGAAATGGTTCTTTTTGTACAAAGTAGACTACAAAACAAGTGATGCTCTTTTTTTGTAAGGAACCTGGTAGATAAAAGGAAGACAAACTTCTACCTATATACTAATACCTATAAAGAGCCTGATAGAGAGAAGGAATGCAAACTTCTACCTATACTTCTATACCACCAAGCCTAGCAAACTGGTTTCGTAGCATGGCAGCACCGGCAGATGTTCCGTTGCTTAAATTGTTTGTGCAGACTTCCTTCTTGTCATTCTGATCCTTCTTTTCCTGCCTGCAATTTTTTCAATTTTTGAGTGAGTAACGCAGCTGTTTATTTTATTTTACCCTAAACTTGTCTGGCAAAAGATATGTTTTCTACGCAAATGGTTGCAAAGGTATTGTTATTAAGAACTCAAATGTAAATTAGTAACTCAACATTAGAAATATTTCCGTTTTGCTTCTGAGATAAATTATTTAACTCAAAGACATTACAAAAAGTCACTCAAATTGCAGCCCTCTGTGTTGCAGTTCGCTTCTTGCTCGAAAAGTGAGCGTAGCAAGAGCTCAACAAAACATTCGAAACAGGATGAGGGTTGTTTTCAGACTTATTTGTGAGGTGCCCTCTTTTCTCTTTTGATCAGTCTGCCTTAGAACAACATTAAAGGCACTACTAGCAGCTCACTTAATAGTATGAAAAAAACAAGGAACATAACGCTATTTAGCCTAACTGAATTAAATGTTTTTTTTTTTTTAAATATTGTGTATATATTTTCTTTTACCAATAAATTGTGGCATATCAAACGATTTTAACAAGTTAATTATAAAAACAAACAATGGAATTGAAAACAGAAAATACAGAATCGAACACTGTTGAATTGCAAACTGCGTTAAACAATCGATTAATTGATACCTCGAATTGTCTTGATACACTTACGAAATTTAGGTAAGACAAACTATGGGACATTTTAAACATTTTTTTAACGAAATCAAAAACAACAACAATAAAGAATCAATGTACAATTTTTAAATTGGTACGCATATAAACTAAAATATAGAGTAACCGGAATCACTTTCCATGTTGAATTTTACAACTCAAGTGTAACTACCTCGTACAATGTGAATGTCGGTTTTTGTAGGACTTGTGGTCAGCGTAAATGTTTATGGCAGATTACGCTTGGTCCATTCTACATGAAAATAAACCATGTAATTTCAGGTAGTCGAGCCAGCATGTTAAGTTTGCCCAATAGAATTATTCAGCATCTCAGTGTTCGCAGATATTAAATTTACAAAATTTATTCGGGAATTTTATATATATATTCCATTGTTTTCTTTAACAGATTGCCAAAAAGTAGAAAAGATGATGTGATTGATACACGATGTAACGGGCATACTGAGTGCTTGGTAAGTTTTAACCAAACATTTAAATAACTGAACCAATTTATTACAATGTGTAACCAAATGCAATTCTTGATTTTCAAAGGGAAATTGGTTAAAATTTGTAACACGTTAACGTATCTCATACCTATTAATTTGCATATGTAGATCAGTTTCGGAATGTAGTTTATTAATTACTCTGTTCAGAGATGGAAATGAAATGAACAATTCGGTATTTACTAACCATTTTTAAAATCAGTTACCAGTCTAGTCTGCCTTTGTTAAGACATTTACCACATATTTTGTAAGCCGTCTATATTATAGCAAAGTTAAGCTCTTAATCAAAAATGCGCGTTCAGGAAAACCTTTAACCAGCTTTGTTTTTCTTTAGCATGCATTTCAATTTTTTTTTATACACACATACACCGACGTGCACACAAACAGGCAAGACGCGAAATTTGTTTAGCCACACACTACAAAGTGCATTTCAAATTTCTTTCAGTGGTTTCATAAAATAATAAAGTATGACAAATTGCATTTAGGTAACTTACGATTCATTTTTAGAAAAACAATTTATATTTGCTAGTTCTTAGAAGCTCTACAAAACTATGCTTCTATACAGAGAGACAACAAACTACCGTCCGTAAATAATCTCGGTTTTTAATGTTTATTCTATATAGTTGGTATACATATTTGTTCAAAACCATCATACCTTTTATACATTTTTTCTATTGAGTATACGATTAACAATTTTATTGTACTGTCTTTTTTTATAACATAGTCTCATGACAGACTGAATTCACGTATGTCGAGTTAAAGAACCGCCCTAAGAACAACTATGCAGTGAATGAACATGAAATGCAATCTAGTGTCAAATCCATTAGTGTTAATAAGCGGTTTCTGTGCAATGGTAAAGTCACTCAATAATAAATCAAAACTTTTTCGCACCTGGCAATAATTTAAACATGTTGACACGTGCCTTTATATAAATTTAGGAAAACAGTAATTAAACGAACACTTACGTGTTTTATTTTAAGTGCTAAATATATAAAAACAACAATACTGAATTGAAAACGTACATAAAGCAAAACAAATTAAATATCGCAGAAGCGATATCAACACATGATGTCATAACCAAAAGCTTATCAGGCATTCATCCTAAGAATGCCGTGTATACGTTGACCTGCGCTCATCAATAAAAAATCTTTACAAATTTTAATAACACTTGACTTTAGCCATACTTTAGCTCGGAGCAAGAGACTCTCGAACCCTTATCTCGAAATGCTTTATGCAGACAATAACTAATAAAGAAACACAATATACTCTCGTCGCCAGCCCCACCTCTTTTTCCCATTGCTAGACCAATGCTTATCAAAACGATACCCTTATACTATCACACAATGCTCACAATAAAAGGGCATATACACAATACACGCATAAGCACTTGATGGCGAAATCGACATCGACATTGTGGCGGCAGCGTCGCATTTGTAGTTCTTGCAGTCAGTTAATGTTTATCACGTCCACCGTTGGCACATGCCAGCAGGCTTTACGTTTTGCATGTCAGTGCCGCGTCACACTCTTAGCACGAGTTGTAAACGCATAGGGGGCTGATTATAAACACACCAATGGATACCTATGGTCTGATTAAGTTTTGGAACTTTGATGACGGTATGCCGGATGTTCCCACGCAGTCCGACAACAGTACAAGTCGACCTAATTTTAGCTTTCTGCAAATGCTACAGGTAACAATTGTTCCTCTGCCTATCGTTTGTCCCCATTACTTAATATCTGTGACTCAAATTGTTATCGATTGAGGTGTCTTATAAAGGCCATTATAGTTTTTCTACGAATTATGTAACGCATACAATAAATCTAATATTAATTACTTATATATGAGTGCCCTTATTCTCCTAACTTTGACCAAAGTACCGCAATCGTCGCACAGTCGTTTGATATATCCTAAATACAATTACTTTCATAATATGACATTTACTTTCATAATTTTAAAGTAATAGCCAAATTCATTTATGTATTTGCAAATGAATTATACAGAATAATACATCACTATATGCACAACCATTACCAGCGACAAAAATCCAAAATCTGATAAAGAGGATATTGTAAAGTCAAATATTTTTAAATAATTTCATTAATCCATTTGTAAATTCCTCAATGATTTCATTTGCCATATTATTTATATTGTTTTGATGGATAGGTAGTCATATCTGGTACAACTCTTCTATTTAATAAGCATACTGGAATTGTAGGCAGCAGTTGCTTAATTGTAACTGAGGTGTTTTTGTGTAGGGGACCGATAAGGGAACTGATACAAATAATTAAACAGAAATACATTGATTCAGTTTGCACATTTATTTTTATATTTTCAGTCAGCGCAGCTACGCGCAGTTTCAAGTCCCACACTTACAAATACGCTACTAGAACCAAACAAGCTCCACGATGCTTTTACAGAAACGCTTGAGATAAAAAAAACTAAAAATTCTACTACCGAAGGCACAACCGGCTGCAGTATAGTTGAAGAAAGAAACAGTAGTTTAGGAGTATTGAAGAAGTTTAAACGGACTTTGCACAACTTAAACAACAGAAATCAATTGCAAATAACACTGTTGCCCACAGCAACTGTTGTCAACGTGGACGAAAAATCATCATCGTCAACACCAACGGTCTCCGTTACAGCACCAGTACCAGCTACATTCAACCAGACAGACATCACAGGCGGCGATTTAAGCTCCACAAAATATCGGTTTGGACCATTAAATTGGCGATCGTCAAAAGAACGTCGGAAAACAAAATGTAATCGACGCGATAAATGCAACTCTGGAGATTCCGGTATTCAAATTGAACTTGATCAGGACGAACAGTATGTGCGCTCACCGGCAAGAGGTCAACAAGGACCACTTACTGTGCTTACTAGCACGCCGAATTCCATGGAATTAAACCCACGTTCCATTCGGCGTACTCATTCGGCTACGGCAAGTAGTATGTTGACACAAGCAGCTGCAAAACCTCCGGTGTACAAACCACTTAATAGAGACAATAATTGCAACTTAGAACGCAAAGCACCTGATTCGTTGCCTACTCGGTCGCTTAGCCAACCAAATGGATTAGAAATATATGGCACTTGCCGCACTGACATTGAGGACAGCGATAGCGATAGCATCACGTCACATGAGGATGGTAAGTTTCTATATAGAAAATACATATTTATGCTCAGCATATACGAATGCAAATACAGGTGTTCTTTTTACAAGTAGATTTTGAATTTCGTTAAACAAATCCTAAGAAGGTGTGTACTAATAACACTTATTTATTCACCCTCCAGCAAACAACTACTATCCCGTTTACGCGGAAGTGTTGTACAACTTCACCCCGGCTGGTCCGCAAGAGCTAGGACTAAAACGGGGCACTCTAATTGAGATATTGCGCAAAGAGGGGGTCTGGTGGTTTGGACGCATCAAAAAGGAAGATGTTACTCTTATACAAGAAATACTTGATACTGAACGTGGCTGGTTTCCAAAAGACTTTGTGCGCATTATTAATAGCTCCGAAATAGATTCTTTTGCTAATGAACAAAAAACCCTGTACGATGGACTTGTTGTACCCGTTAATAAATTCGAAATGCCAGTAGCGATTAGTGAACTAAACATCAGCAACAAAAGAACCCATTCTACCATGTCAATGGATCAGAGTAACATCACAACCATATTCATCGAATCACCGCAGTCAGTCATCGTGCCGCCACTTTCGCGCATTAATGTACTTCAAGGCAGTTGTGATTTTTTGCAGCATGGCGCTGTACGCGAATTGCTTGATACTGAAGTCAATTATGTAAAGCTCCTGGGTTCCATTTGCGATGGGTAAGTAATAGGTGCAGTCCCCAAAAAATTAATTTAAATTATCCTTTAAATATTTTACTTTTAGGTATTTGCCTGCCATGAGCAAACGCATCGATATATTTTCTCCACATAGTATACGACTGATATTTTCAAATATAACAACTATTTACAAGTTTCAACAAAAGTTTTTGGAAGCCCTTCGCATGGGCATCGAACAGAATCAAATATCCAAGATATTTCTAAAGATGGTGAGTTTTTTGTCCATTTACATACTTGTTGATCTATGTTAATGGGCACAGACACCTTTTTACAATTGGTAAGACCTGTCTAGCAAAATTGAGGTAAGGTCTATTGATTTGGAATTCACGTAATCGATGACATTACAAAACGTACAATTATTTCGCATTTTTGACGCTAAGCCCACTGCCACCAAATTGAAAGAGGCTTACATTAAACCTTTAAAATAAAAAAGCCACAAATTGTTTCCCTTAGCCGTCGAAGATTTTTAAAATTATTAGGTATTAATAGTTTAATCGTAATTAAATATTAAAAAAGTAAAAATAGCAACCAAATTAGTCCGTAAACAGAAACACAAGGCATATCTCCTAAATCGCTGTTTAAAGATTAGTTGTTACCATGAAAAAAATGAAAATATTAGTTTATACTAATATAAACAATCTGACAATAATTGAATTTTTACCTTCAATAATAAGCAATATTTGCTCAAAATAATAGGTTCATCATTTATTTGTTAATCTCTCAATAGCTTCTTATAAACCTGATTTAATTTTATACCTTTTATTTAGCATAAAGGATTCCTCTGCTACTCCACCTATTGTAATGCTTATCCACGAGCCCTCATTGAACTCGAATCATATGAACGCATCAAAGACGCACGAACCATTCTAGAGAAGTAAGTTTTTAATTTATTAAGACCTTTAACCCTCTCCCCCCCCCCTGCTGGTTTGGTATTTTCCGATTTTAATTAATTTTTATTGATTGTGATTACCAGAATTAGTATAAAAATCAACTTTAAAAGTATTTCAGTCAAAAATCACGCTATAATTGCGAAACAATTTGTCTTGTGAAGCCCCCAAATCCATATAACATTCTTCGGCCAGATTTTAAACTCCAATAACTTTACCAAATCTAAAGCGGTTTATTTTTATGTTTGATACTATTATGATCTTAGTATGTCCTCTTTATTGATTTTACATCTAAATTTTCGTAATTTTTTTTAGTTTTGTTGTTTTCCCCCTTTTTTTCAAAAAAATACATGTTACTATTATTGTTTTTATTATATTCACATAGTTGCCGTGAATCTGAAAACCTGGCTGAACTACCACTATCTGCGCATCTGCTGGCTCCAGTTCAACGCATTTGTCGTTATCCTTTACACATTAACGAGTTAATTAAAACGGCTTTGAACAGTAATAACGCCGCAGATACAAATGAGCATGAGGTCCAAACGATTACAGAAGACTATGAAAACATCGAGGTGACGCAGTGTGTTATTCCCGACACCCTCGAAACTGTGAATCTGGCACTCGAGAAGATGCGCGGTATTACAGAAACTGTAAATGAAGGTAAACGGCACAGTGAAACAATTGCACGCCATCAGGCCAGCTTTCAAAACTTTAAAGGACCTGCGCTACATCTGCACAGCACACGTTTTTTTCTTCAAGTGGACGCCACCCGCCAAAAGCAGAATCTCTGGAATAGCAGCTACACCCTCTTTTTATTTGATAATCAATTGATATACTGCAAACGAGACATTATCAAACGCAGCCATTTTATATACAAGGGTCGAATCTTTTTAGACCGCTGTCGGATCGTAAACGTGCGGGATGGAAAAATGTTTGGACACACAATCAAAAACTCACTAAGAATCTACTGTGAGTCGCGGGACAAATGGTATGACTTCAGTTTCCGCTCAGCCAATCGTAAACACCGCTTTCTTAACACGCTCGCCTTAGAGCGACAGTTTGGTGGCAAGGCACTGTACGTATCCGAAATGACTGGATTCGAATACAATTATGATGAACGCCAGGGTGACTACTCCGACCAATCAGACTATGATTTTCCGGACTGCGACCACGCCTTGGGTACCACATCGGCAAGTGGCGATAGTTCGGTACCCGAGTCACCGGCTAAGTCACCGCACCGATCATGCGATACGCTTCCCAAAAAATCACAGTCTCGTGACGCCATTGCCAGTTCCACCAATGGGTCAGGACAAACACATTTAACAACCTCAACTGGATCTTTGGGCCGTCGCCGTCTTGGAAACTGGTTTCGTAAGCCAAAGAGTTCCAATTGCACGCCCAGCCAATCACCAACACATAAGCCAATTTTTGATGCTGACATAACGTTAACGGCCGCACGTGTTGCAGCTATCGAAATGGTTAAGGCCGCAGCAGCACAACAAGAGACAGACACTACGTTTGCTTAAGCAACCCATTAATATAAATTACACATTTACTTATATTTAAAAAACATAGTCTACAATTCGTAATGTATACGTTGAAACGTAACAGTAGCAGTGCATAAATTGAATTGCAAGGTATAAAAAATATATATATTTATTAAAATTATATATAACAAATGCATTTTTTATTTGCGCCACATTTACGTTTATTTAACGTTTAACTTATTTAATTTTTGTTGCTTCCTATTTTTTTTTTCAAATTCAATTGTTCTATGCCAAATCAAAATGTAATTAACAATTTTGTAATTAATATTCAAATAAGTTATTTTAGAATCAAGTTCAACCGACTACGCAATAATCTGTTAACACTAAACTTATAAGATAAAACAGCTAAAAATTTTTTTCAAATATTCTACCCACAACGATTTAACCCCAAACTACAATTCATTCCATTTCTATTTAACAAACATGACTGCTTTGGATATAACTGATTACCTACAACAACCAGAAAGAGTCAAAGCAATTATTTTAATTACCCAACTGTATGTAAGGTAATTTGTCAATCTTGATAAAAAGGTTTGTGAATACAATAGCTAGGGATTTAACACGATCCATAAAATATTAGTAGTTTACCTGCCAAAGAGTGTCTAGCCTTCAAAGTAAGAACATTTCGAGTTTCGCAACTCCCACCCTCAATTGGCGGTATACAAATAAGTGTACCATGTTCTTTTAAAGAGATCATAAAATACCAGTTCGCATAATTCCATCTCTTCATTTCCTTCATAGCGCGCTATTTTTTTCAAAACTTACAATGCCACATGAAACGAACCTCAAAACTATTAATACTTTATGGAAAGTCGATATAAATATGGTACATATTCAAATGTACAAGTATGAACTGCAAGACAGACATTGCACTTTGTAATATATCTACTTATTATTGTTAGCCTTTTTCGTTTTATTGATCGCCAAGCATTTTATATAAAATATCCATTCAAGATAAGTATGTGCAGACGAGCAAAGGAGTTACAACAAACACCATGAACACTGATAATATATTTATATATATGCATATATCCATAAAAAAAATAATAAATTGTCAATATATACTATATGCGTTATTCAGCCGCAATTTATAATAATATGTGACATTGATGAGGAAAAATATACACATAACCTTACGCAAGCATTTCCAATTAAGTGTTACTTGTAATATTTTTCGTAAAATGTGTTAAAACAAAAATAATGCATAAGAAATCAATTTCAAGATATATGAGCGAATTTAATTTTTCTTAAGAAAAACAAATACCTATATGCCAAAATAAGTTTAAACCTATTAATAAGATAATACTGAGTTAAAACATCTAAAAGCAATTAACTATATAATAGATTTTGTAAAAACACTCAATTATAACAATATGCTTGTTGCAAACGATTAATCTAAACCATCGTATCGAATATTTTCAACTGCCGTGTTAATCGCCAGTCTTAAATTCCACATTCATAATATCTTAAAGTTAGCTTTTAATTCTATGAATTTCTGTGTCGGGAACTGATTATCAAAAGTTAATAAAAAAAATTTTTGAACACAACTTGATTAATTTTTTATTAAATCGTGTAATAAACAGCAGTGCAATATTTATGTATACGTTTGTTTTTAAACAACGATCTTATCAATATAATTTTGCGCCCTTGGACTTCGCACTAACAACATAATGATTACTTTAAAAAGCTGACTTGATCAACTAAACCGTAAATTGGTTATGCATCCCTGCCTAACATCGTGCAACCCTCAATAAACGTTGGCTGTGCAGCCCTAGCATACATCGTGCAGCTTCCTCCCACCACTAGAAAAAACATGGCCGATTTTTCACATGATGGTGGGAGTAGCTCAGCTACATTTTCATACATATACCTCTCTTTAATTCTATGCGCTACGTAGTATTGATGCTCAGCTCCTGTGTATATACATATATATACCTCTTTAATTCTATGTGCTACGTAATATTGAGGCTCAGCTACTGTGTATATACATATATATTTTCATACATATTAATGTTTTTGTCTGGTCTATTATATATGCCGCAATCAGTAATTGCATATGAGCTTGACATATATGGACATTTCCTAGCAATAAAACTTATGGTGAATAATGTGCGTTAAACTGCTGATTTGCCTCTTCAGTATGTATACATGGCTACATATTCACACACATATTTTTAAGCCAAACCTGCCTTTTCTAAACAGAATGGGTGTTATGTATTTAAACGCTTTATTCAGTGCTTTCTCAATGAAATATAAAATGCACTTATGTAATAGGGTCCGTATAAACAGTTGCTTAACAAAAGTTGCTGAATTTTTCACATCATAGCACCCATGCAACTATTTAATATGTATACCATTGTCAATCGACTGCTGACCATGATTTTTAATAAATAAAAATATCAACAGTGTTGCAGATATGCATTTCTGCATATAATGCTTTCTTTAAAAAGCTGACTTGATCATCCCTACCTTACATCGTGCAACACTCAATAAAGGTTGGCTGCGCAGCCCTAGCATACATCGTGCAGCATCCTTCCACCACTAGAAAACTCATGTCCGATTTTTCACATGATGGTGGGAGTGGCACAGCTACATTTTCGTACATATACCTCTCTTTAATTCTATGCGCTACGTAATATTGAGGCTCAGCTACTGTGTATATACATATATATTTTCATACACATTAATGTTTTTGATTGGTCTATTATATATGCCGCAATCAGTAATTACATATGAGTTTGACTAATATGGGCATTTCGTAGCAATAAAACTTAATAATGTGCATAAAATTGCTGCTTTGCCTCTTGAGTATGTATACATGGCTACATATTCCTTTATATATTTAAATCGCCCACATATTTTTAAGCTAATCCTGCATTTTTTAGAGAGAATGGGTGTTATGTATTCAAACGCAAAAAGCATGATCATATTTTTTGATTTATTCAGTGCTTTCTCAATGAAATATAAAATGCACTTATGCTTATGTATATTTATAGAGGGAAGGGCAATATTTTTTTAAAACTGTATTATTATTATTTTATATACATATATGCATATGTGTATACTTAAAGGTAAGGCCAAAATAATTTCAAAAATACATATATATAGGTATACATGTATATTAAGGGCAAAATTATTTGAAGACTTATTTTATGAATATGATATATGATTTCAAAAATATATATATTTGAAGGTAAAGGCTAAATTTTTTCAGAAAATAGATATGTTAAAGTATATATATTATAATCTAAAATATATGTATATTCATATATATATATATATATATATAAATATATAAATAAAGGTAAAACTATATGTATATTCATATCTTTATATGTATATATGTATATGTATATTCATATCTTTATTTCAAATATATATATATATATATATATATATAAAGGTAAGGGTAAATTTTTTCAATAAGTTATACATATGTACTTAGGTATGTGTATATGTATATGTAATGGTAAGGGTAAAAATATTTCGAAATATATTTATTTAAGTATAAGTATATATTTAAAGGTAAGAGAACAATTGTTTTAAAAATTATATATATATATTGAGGTAAGGGTAAATTATTTTGAGAATTGTAAATATAAAGGCAAAGGTGAATTTATTTTAGAGAATACTTATATACAAGCATGCACACATTTATTACTTCAAAATATATAGATTTATATATAGATAAATATTAATCTAATATTTTTTAAAAAAGTTATATGCATAAGTATATATGCACCCATAAATGTAAGGGCAAAATTATTTTTAAAAATTGTATCTGTATAATAGTGAGGACAATATAATTTTTTAAAAATTATTTATACATATAAATATATTTGTATATATAACGGACAGGGAAAAATTATGTTAAGGATTGTATATAAAGGCAAAGGTAAATTTTTTCTTTTTAATGCACCATTTATTTGACCAGCTTGAAAGTTTGTTCAGAAAAAGCTGGATGGCAGATAAAATAAAATCAGAAGATAAAATGAACACTGTGTCGTCGACATAAGTGCCGACTAATGATGAGTTGAAACTGATGTATCTAGGCACATGAGGATTGTGGACATTTGGATCTGGTAGATCAGAGGTGAAAATAGTATTGAGGATGGGGCCGAGTACACTACCTTGTAGAACTCCCGCCACTACGTATTTATGAGTAGATTTTGCAGAATTATTGCATTCGACAATAAAAGATCGGTTAGTTAGGTAGCTTTTAACAAGACAATAGAGTTTGTGGAGGAGAATGTGCATTAATTTATAGAATAGCCCAGGGTGCCATTCTCTGTCAAAAGCTACATGTTCATTGACAGCCTTAGCTATATATATATATCTCATTTCCTCAATACCCTGCGTACTTTTACAACACAACTGCGGTATATATTTTTTATACACATTTAAATATATCGGACTACGGTGCGTATATCTAAAATAATCAATATTCGATATTTGAGCAGTTGCTTTTAATTATGCATCCCAAGT